>PVHP010022461.1:0-16612 GCA_004024765.1 Zapus hudsonius
GGGAGCATGTGGAGGAGAAGGCTTCCCACTGCATGATGGGGACTCCCAGCACCCCCACCCCATTAATATACTTCCAGCTAAAGTTTTCAGAATCTCCCAAATTGTGCTCTCAATCACAATCATTCACGATCATCACAACCTGGGCCAGAAGGGGACATTTCATATTCAAATCATCCCAGCCACGAACACACTTTCCCACTCAACTAAACCTCTCCAAAATTCCCTCCCAGACTCGCGGCGTGGCTCACCAATTTCCTATGTTTCTAAGACCTATCCAGTTGACAGTCAAAACTATCTCAGAGGATTAGAAAGTTTAGCATGCTCGCACACATGGGAATGTCTAATAGGAAGTGGTGATATGGGACATAGATTTCAGGAGGTATGGACATAAAATCTCACGACTTACCAGAATTAGCAACAGAAGTTGGAGCCATGGACAGCAGGAGAGTTAAAAAAGATGCCAGAAAGCCGGGCATAGTGGTGCATTTTAATCCCAGCACATGGAAGGCAGAGGTAAGAGGATTGCTGTGAGTTCAAGGCCACCCTGAGACTACACGGTGAATTCCAGGTCAGCCAGAAAGGCAGATGAAGGAGTAGCTGGAACATTCAGTAGGGTTGGTGCTGGGGGTTAAAGCAGGCCACTACGAGGGTCAGTACTCCACTACTGCTGTTCCCAGCAGAGTCCACACAGCAAACAAAAAGGGTTCCTGAGCACCACTGCAGAGGCGGCCATTGTCACAGCTTGGCTCATGAGGGTTTTGTTTGTGACAGGGTCCCCCAATGTGTGTCCCGTGCAGGCCTTGAACTTGCGGTTCTCCTGCTTCAGCCTCCAGAGCATTGGGTCTTCAGGCCCAAGATTCATTCTCAATTTGCTTATTCACTCCCAAGGCTCCTTCTTAAGAAAAGTCTCTTGCTTGGTAAAGTCACCCCTTTATGTCAAGCAGTGGTTGACAGGTCCCTTTACTTAAAGGACACATGCATGATTGATTAAAGGCAGCCACATTTCCCCCCTACAAGTCAACTTAAGAGAGGTCCCATCCAAAAGAGAAAGTTCTAAGGAATTAATTTACATATACATTTATTAAGCAGGTAAATGTGCTCTATGCAAGGCACCTTCATGTGAAAGATTATGAACATTCCCTCTCCCAGCAGACCGATCCTGGGTGAGTGGAATTCCGGTTGGAATTAAGAAGGAGGCGCAGCACCTTTTCCTAGGTGATCACAGAAGGCCATTCATTGTATAAAAAATTATTTATCTATCATCTGTTCAACTGGCATCTGCAGGTATAGCCTATCTTAGGAGCAGAGGGTAGGCTGGTCTGGGCAGGAATTGATTATTATTATTATTTTTAATATTTTATTTATTCATTTTCAAGCAGAGAGAGAGAGAGAGAGAGAGAGAGAGAGAGAGAGAGAGAGAGAGAGAGAGAGAGAGAGAGAGAGAGAGAGAATGCACCAGGGCCACCACCTCGTGGGTCTGGCTTATGTGGGTCCTGGGGAATTGAACCCAGGGCCTTAGGCACTGCAGGCAAGTGCCTGAACCGCTGAGCCGTCTCTCCAGCCCTATTTTGGTTTTTTAAAAAATTAATTTATTTGCAAGAGAGGACAAACGGACTCCAGACACTTGCACACCACTTTGCGCATCTGGCTTTACGTGGGCCCTGAGGACTCGAACCCCCGTCCTTCGGCTTTGCAGGCGAGCTCCTCAGCCGCTGAGCCGTCTCTGCAGCCCCGCAGCCTTGTTTTCAGAGAAGCGCAGCCCCCCGTCCGCGGCGCTGCTCAGCCCTAGGGAGTCGGGCGTCTTCCCGGAGCCGCCCGGTGCGCTCGGGGTCGGGCCCCACGGAACGCAGCTTCCACGGCCACGCAGTCCCCGAGCGGTCCGTGCATGAGGCGGAGCCCCAGAGCGGAAGTGCCTCGCTTCCTTCCGGCCGGCGCCGCACGAGACGGGGCGGAGCTGCGCGGGCGAGGGGCGGGACTCTCGCGTTGACGGACAGCTCGACGGGCCTATGAGCGTAGCGCTAGCGGCCCTGCCTCTCGGGCGCGCCCCTCCGGTGCACAAAGCTCGGGGCTGCGCGGTCCTCCCGGTTCCCGCCCACCCGACCCCGGGCTCCGCAGCCCGCTTCCTTCCCCATCCGAGCGGCCCGCGGGAGGACGGCTGAGGCCGCGCAGGTCGGTGGCGGGCGTGCGGGCGTGCGGGGCCGGGCCACGCGGGGACCAGGCTTCCACGGCGGGGTCCCGAGGCGCGGCGGGCCGGGTGGGCACCGGCCACGGTCCCGGGGCGTCGGGCCGAGAGCCCGCGCTGCCCGGGAGGCGCCCCGAGGGCACCGGGCGCACCAGCGTCCCGCGGAGAGACGCGGGGTCGAGGCCCGGTGCTGCGCTGAGCAACTTTGCGCACCGACCTCCGGGTGGCTGGAGAGGTGGGTGGGTGGGCGAGCCCGGGCTCGGGCGCCCTGGGCGCTGGGCACTGACCACTGTCCTCCCACCGGCCCGCCCGGGAGCGAGGGTCTCAACTTCTGGGGTGTCCGTGGGCTGGGCACGCAGTTGCGCAGGGGTGTGGCGCGCACAGGGATGGATGCCCGTGTTTGGCACCATCGCGGGCCCCCGGGCACACGCCGGACATGGCATCGCTCTCCCTGGGACGGGAGGACTTCGGTTTCTTAGTTCGTGGGGACCGCAGCCATCCAGACGCGGCACGATCACTTTTCTATTAACTTTGAGTTTTAACCAGCCACGGTGTGTGCATGCGCCCTGGGGAGTCTCCTCTCCGGGAGGGCATGGCTCTGGAAGTTCAGGCCTTCTGGGCGATTGGCTCATCTCTCTCTAAGTGAGACTTTTGTAAGCATTTCCCGTTTCTCTTTTTTCCTCCCTCGCTGCGCCAGCTTCCCCATTTCTGATGCCCCTCGGGCACAGTGTGTGCGTTTTCCTTTCTCATAATTGTTTGAATGAATGAATCAAACGCATTGCATCTTGCAGCGTGTTGGACTTGTTCTACCGAATAAATTAAGGGATGCAGTTAATTAGTATCTAGAGTGCGGGTTTGATAAGGTTACAGAAACAATCGTGTCCGGCTACTGATTTTTTTTTTAATAATTAGTAAAACGCTGTTCATTATTCAGAGTGACACAAGATGTTCTGGGGGACAGGAACCAGCTTACTCACTGCCACCACACCCCCGCCTCCCACTTTGAGCTTCCAAACTAGGCATCTGCTCCTGGTTTCCACCCACTGCTGCTCCCTGGGGATGGCAGCCGCCTTGATTGGCACACCCCCGCTCCGCTGCCTTTGCCACCCAGGCATACAGCTTCTAGTGCGGTTTGTCTTAATGAGCACAGGTGCTAACACTCAGATGCCAGAAACAAAGTTTCCAGTTCTGTCAACAAGTTTACTACTGCTTCCCTCCCACGTGGTCAGCTCAGCAGGGGAGAGGACCTACTACAAATTTGTAAGTGTCAGGGCTAGGGGAGGGAAGAGATTTCAAGGCTTGGAACATCCAAGATGGCTTCCAGAAGGAAGGATGAACTGGTTAGGTGCTTTACCTCCATTCCTACCTCCTGGCTGTGACAGTGCCATGTGTGTGTTGCGTCTGTAGGGTTTAGTTTTGAAAGCTGATGAAGGTTGGCATGGGAAGTTCTGAGAAGGGACATTAGGCACAGAGGAGTGGAAGGGTGTGTTGGGGACAGGGTGCTGACATATCCATGGACCATTTATCCATCTCCATGTTGTTTGTAGGAAGAGGTAGAACTACAATGCCCGAGAGCCTCTGACACCATGTACCTTCGACAGAGGAAAGAGTTAAAAACCATAGAAGTTTCTGAGGATATTCCAGCACCAAAAGAAAATGTGAAGTTGGAAAATAAATCACTGTCTGGTAGGTGATTTTAAACTACAGCAACAATTCGGTTGCTTTTATTTCTGCCTAACCCTCTCCAGGGTGAAAGTTGGGGAACCTTGTCTGTGAAAGAAAGTCGTTCTAACCTCCTGATGGCAGTGTGACTGGGTGGGTGTTTTATGGTTGTAATCAGGGGAAAGAGCTTTGATGAGAACCCTGTGTCTGTCAACTTATGGAAATGACTGTCTGTGGCTCTGGGTTATAGTGAGGTACTTTCCCTACTGTTCAGACTGGAGGCTCTTTCTAACTTCCCTGGTCCGTATACGATATTCACTCCAGGCAGCCTTACCTTGGTTGAGTCTCTCATTTCATTAAAGTATTGAAAAAAATTACAATTTTTGTATTCTTGTTTTCAGTCAAATTCCTGAAGTTATCTCCTATAATTATTACATTTTTTTTGGAGAGGGGATGACAGGAAAAGTGATGAGAACCTGGTGGATTATTTATGTGCTATCGGACAGTTGCTAAGCGACACGTGGGCAGGCATTGATTGCCAAATTCTCCCCTCTGAATTCCTTAGACACGGTTGGTCGGATTTTAAAAGTAAGCATGAGAAGTTTCACACCTGGTAGCCATTTTGGATATCTGATATAATACAGCCTTTGCAGCCATGTTAATTCTTAGAAGCCAGAGCTACTCTGTAAGGTAACTGAGAAAACTTTTGAATCAAATAAATGAAATCTGTATTGGAAAGCTGTGCTGCTCAGCTCAGCTGGTGGCAATTAATGCATTACAGAGAACAGGGTTGGTTGGTTTTTTTTTTAATTTTTAAATTAAAAAAAAAACAATAAAAACTAGTCATTTGGGTTGGTGAGATGGCTCAGCGGTTAAGGCACTTGCCTCCAGTGCTAAGGCCCCGGGTTCAATTCCCCAGGACCCACATAAGCCAGACCCACAAGGTGGTGGCCCTGGTGCTCTCTCTGTATCTCTCTGCTTAAAAATGAATAAATAAAATATTTAAACAAACAAACAAAAAAACTAGTCATTTAACCAAAATAGGGGGGAAAAGTCCTGAAGCAAAGTGAACAAGAAGGAAAAACAGTCTCACCTTCTCACCCATCCCGAGAGCTGCACAGCTGTCTGTCCAGATGTCCTTGTGCACCGAGGCCCTTAGCAGTCTTAGGGAGTTTTACAAAACTGTCACCCACATGCTGTTTTGAAGGTTGCGTTTTCCCTTAGGTTATGAACCCTTCGTAACTCTGCCGTATATTTTTTAATGAGATTCTGTGGTGTGATTGTTGAATATTATTACAGTGTTATACAGTAACCGTGTAATCCAAGTGATAAATATTCTTGTGACCAAATATCAATTGAAGCTATCTTCCTGGGATATATATCTAGACTTGGGGTTCCTGGTCAAGCAGCTTGCTCATTTTTGATGGCTTTTATTCCTGTTCCTTTTTATTCCTGTTGCTCTGTTGCCCTAGTCCAGAGAGGTATGCATTTACCTTTTTTTTTTAACCAGATGTATTTAATGATGTGTAATTTAAAAAATTTTTATTTACTTGGGTACATGTGACATTTTCTGTGGCCTCTCCACATGATGACACAATAGAAAGGAGAGTAAGTGGTCCTGAGCCTCTTGCCACTGCAAACAAACTCCAGATGACAAACCCACCACTCGGTGCATCTGACCTTATGTGGGTACTGAGGAATTGAACCCGGGCCAGCAGGCTTTGCAAACATGCACTTTTAACCACCGAGCCATCTCCTCAGCCTCATAAAGATGAATAGTTTTTAATACCCTTTTCAACACAGACTTAAGCTAGCATGCTCTTTCTCTCCCCTCCTTTCTTCCTGTCTCTCTCCCTTTCTTTCTCGTAGTGTTAGGGATGGAACCCAGGGGCTTGGGCATAACAGCCAAGTGCTCTTCCAGTGAGTTATGTCCCCCTGAGTGTTAGTACTCAAGCTTTCTGACCAAGACTCTTAAAAGCACAAAGTCCAGCTCTTCATTTCTTCAACACTGCTGAATTTGAACATCTTTTCTTCTGTCTGTTACATTTATTGATCATTTTTCCCTTTTGTTCGTCTGTTCATGTCTTCAGTCTGTTTCCTACTATAATCATTGTTTTATTATCCTTAAATATCCTGTACTTAGGGCTGTTTAAACTCTCTTACATGTGCTGTAAATATTGTCCCTAGTTTGTATGTCTTGTGTTAGGCTATATTATTTTTCCTGTGAATTAAAAACTCTTCAATCAGGTATATTGATGGCTTTTTAAAACTTAATTTATGAAATTTTTTAATTTATTTGCAAGGAGAGAGAGAAAATTTGAGTATGCCAGGACCTCTTGCCACTTACTGCAAATGAACTCCAGATGCATGCATCACTTTCTGCACCCAGCTTTTTATGTGGGTACTGGGGAATCGAACCCCGGCCATCAGGCTTTTCAAGCAAGTACTTTTAACCAGTGAGCTATCTCTCCAGACCTTTAATTTTTGGTGGCCTTTAACAAATCACAAATTATAAGTGTACCATCTCAAATATGGCTCCTTTCCTAGATTTGAATCCTAACCTCTTTACACGTTTGTTTCATTTCTCTGAAAGGTTGTGCCAGCAGAAGGTTCTGGAAGATCCTGTCATTGGCAGTTGGTGGAACCATCGCCCTTTGTATTGGACTTCTCACATCTGTCTACCTTGCCACCTTACATGAAAATGATTTGTGGTTTTCCAATATCAAGGTATGGGGTGTCTTTGTGTGATTTACTCATCTGTGTAGATGCATAATGAAGACCACACAGCTTGGCCACAAAGAATCCGATCTCTCATCTAGGCATGGTGGTATAGGCCTGTAATCCCAGCACTTGTCAGTAAAGGCAGGAAGATCAGGAGCTTAAGACCAGGCTAGCCAAAAAAAAATCTAATATCTTGCAAGGTTTGACTACTGTGTTTACTTTAAAATAGGCTGTCAGAATTTTTATAATCAGGTATGGTGGTCACAGCAGGGAAGGCTGAAGCGAGAGAATCTTAAGTTCAAGACTAGCCTGTGCTACATAGATCCTGTCTCAAAAACCAGAGAAGAAACAGAAAAATAAGTTTCATTGACTTCAGTTTTGTTGCAGTTATCCTAAACTACTAGGATTTCAAAATATGAATCATGAAATTGGCAGAGTAGGCTGTGAGTTACATTTTTAGTATGGCTCAGAATTTGTCTTTGAACTTTTTATTCTTATGTGTGTCTATGTACAAACCAGGTCATGGTGGAAACTGATTTTTTTCTTTTCCTGTTGGTGCAGAAAGAAAAGGGGAAAAGTCAGAAACCACTGCTCTAAAGCACAAGTCTTTTTTTTGTAATGTTTTGTGTGTGTGTGTGCACATGTGAGTGCAGGCATGTGTGTATTGTGGCAGGTACCTAGAAGTCAAAGCACAGCTCTCCAGTCAGTCTCGGATGAGGCAGGGGTCCTCCATCTGGATTGTCACTCTGTTCTTTCCTGGACTTGCTATGAGCGTCGTGGAAATTCTCCCGCCTCCACCATCCGTCTCATGTCAGCAAGCTGGGGTGGCAGGTCGCCACAGCCTACCTGCTTCCTGTTTTTTACCAGGGGTCGGGGATCGAACTAAAGTACTCCAGTGTGAGCTATGAGCTCTTGACCATCTCTCTAGCTTCTATGGCATCTTAATCATCTAAATGGACCTTAGTGGATTCAGGCCTTTCTAATTCTATGTGAAAGTGGATTTGGGGTGGAGAAACCATAATTTTTCTGGGGAAAGGAGCCATAATTTTTTTTAAGATTTTCAGGACTTCTCTGACCATTTAAACATCATTTTTGTTTTCTTTCGTTTTTTTTTTTTTTTTTTTTTTTTTTTAATAAATTTTTTTATTGTCCATAATGAGTTACAACATTTAGTGGGCAAACAATGAGTTGTTATCCCCAATTCCCCACTGCCCCCCCCCTTTCTTTCTCTATTTCTATACCCTCTTGGCATTATTTTCAGGACAAGTATATAATTTTAGAAGCTTACCATTGCCAAAGTTGTTTTAAAATCCAAACATGTCTTGCTCGTGACTGAATATATCATGGTAGTTGACCCTGTTTGTGAGCAGGGCTTCTACTCGCTAGTTGCTTACAAAGATCCACTTTTCACTTTGGACCTAAAGAGTATCATCTGTGAGGCCATTCAGAAGAACTGGTGTAGGATCTAAAGGCATCCCAAAGTTTTCTAAGACATCTTGCACTTGGTCTGTCTGTGGAATGGGGTCCTGATGGAGACTACTTGAGTAGCAAATACAGTATGAATACCTTCTGGTTAATGTACATCTTAAAACCCTGACATGTGACTTTGTGGGCACAACACATAAACGCATTGATCATCCCAGAGGTGGTGAGCCTTTTTTTTTTTTTTTAACCAGGAAAGGTTTCACTCCTATCTGTTTAGAGTGGCAATCTTTTGAGCAGGTATCACAGAATTGTGCAGGTAACTTAGAATTGAGCAGGTAGCATAGAATTAGCAGGCAAGTGCTTATTGATGAACATTAACATCTTTATTTTGAATGAAGGCTAAAATATCCCTGTGTGACTGTATAGCCCAAGTTAAGTGCTAGTAACAGTACCAAGGAGACATGTCTCGTTCAGCGAGATCTTACAAGTTAGTTACAAGCTGTAAGCTTATCCGTTTATCCATTTCAAGCTTGTGCGTGCCTTAAGCATGAAGACACCGTGAGCATTCTCTTTACCTCTCCCTCTGCTGACTGAGCACCTGTTTTGTGGGTGACATTGGAGGATGTGGAAGGAAAAATATGAAAGATTTCTTTTTTTTAAGTCTTAAATATATATTTATTGTCCATAATGAGTTACATTATTCAGTGGGCAAACAATGAGTTGTTATCCCCAATTCCCCAGAATATGAAAGATTTCTGATTTTCGGGTGAACCAAGTGAATCAAGTAAGTATGTGTTAGGCACTTGGAGCGCTCCAGGAGACACCCCTGCGCAATACGGCCCCTCCTCGACAGCTTATACTCCTGAGAGGGTTACAGGCAAGTGTGCAGCAACCCACATGTGGATCCAGTGCTGTGATGGGACGAGACCAAGTTCCAGGGAAGCACAGTCTGCCACAACTGTGTGGGATCAGGAAAGGCTTCCTGGAAGTGCAGGGTAGGAGACCTGAAGAAGGCAAAGCAGGCAGGTGAGACAGACGAGTGTCACAGGGGGAGACTGTGCAGAAAGCTGGGAGGTGAGGGGAGTGTGGGCAGCAGTGCAGCTGGGGGAAGGGCAGGCGTGGAAAGAACAACCCCACATAGCCGGCACTCCCTGCTGAGAGAGAGAGCTCTGAATACTTGGCTCGTTTCTAAAGAGGCAACGATGCTTTTACGTTGATCTCTTAGAAGATGTCTTGAGCTGCCGTGTGGAGAATGGATTTGAGGACAGAGCTGCAGCCAGAGCAGACTGCTGGGATAATCCACTTCATCCAATTCAGCAAGACCCGGATATCCAATTAAGACATCAAGTAAATGAAACCTCCGTGTGCTAGGCATTTTCAAAAGCCCTGCAAATATGGCTTTGAAGGTGACAGAACTCAGTTCTGATGAGAGAAAATCAGAAACGGGGCAGATGTGAGTTTTGGTGAAAATCAAAGAGCATGGTGAGGAGTTGCCAGGGGCTACTTGGAATCAATCGAGTCAAGAGAAAGCTGAGGTCAGGCATGTAAGGCAGGACCTGCAGGGAAAGAAGGAACAGGTGACCTCGGGTGGACAAGGTTCCTCTGAGGGAAGAATAAACGTGGCCATTCGAGAATCACGATGCTCATGGGGCCAGAATTCTATGAGCAATGAGGAAACCAGAGCAAGAGAGAGAAAGATCCTCTTAACCCAGAACACAGCTCCTGCTCTAAAGGGAACAAGAGAGCGTTTACTTGACCCAAAAATGAGAGACCATGGCCTGGGAACAGGAATTCAGGTTACCATGAGTAACAGGTTCCACTGTGGAAGAAGTTATGTAAACTTTTATTAGTCATGGAACTAAAGAATCATAAACTAGTACGTTTTCCAAAACCTTTGCTGGTGATGTCAGGTGTGACCCATAGTATCCTTAGCTTTTGGCTGCTAGAAACTAGTGGTCTGCTGGGTTAATACATTCCAGAAGTTTCTCCTGATAAGGATGCCAGGTCAGGCACACAGGTTGGTAATGCATGGCTAGTGCCCCATAGTTGCTTTCCCGCTCCCTCTCTAGTCAGTCAGTCTGCAGAATGGGGTTTGCTCAGGGGATTTCGCTGTACAGTCCCATCATACCCGTGTTTGCAGGTGGGAAGGGATCGGAGAGGAGGAGGACAGAGTCAGAACTTTCTAGGAAATTGACTTGGAAGGATGTTTTGACATTTGTCTGGAAGATGTTTGACAAGCCGCATGGGTCAGTGACAACCTACTTTGTCCCCTGAGCTGCAGGATGGATGAATGCATGTGACTTTCACTGTGGCCTCTCCATGTGAGGAGCAGCTCTGGAAGACACAATGACCTGTCTCCAGCTACCCAGAGTCAGGCCAGCCTTCCCCGCTTGGGAGCACAGTATGCTACCAAACTGCCCTAACTCCTAACTCCAGTCACAAGTGTGACAATCCCCAGGAGACCCCCCACTTTTAAACAGCTGGCTCTTAAGTCCCATTACCTGCCCAGAACCAGCAGATCACTAGAAAGACTGAGACCTCAGGAACATGCTGTACTCAAGATGGAAGTTTTATTTTAGCCAAAAGATACTTGCTAGAACCAGCAAAGGGGGAGAGGCACATAGGGCAGAGTTCATGGGGGTCCCAAGCCTCCATTGCTCTCTGCTGACATCACATTGGGGAACCTCTTGGCACATCAGTGTGTGGCAGTGTGAGCCGTGTGGCCAGCCAGGATGGCTCATCTGAGCTGCAGTGTCCAGCATGGAGCTTGTGGCCAGCCAGGGCCCCTTGCCAGAACTTCAGTGTTCCACTTTTAATGGAGCTCCGTTATGTACGCATGACTGAATCACTGGCCTTGGGCAGAATTCCATCCGTAGCCCTGGCAAGGTTGGGATGATACATCATGGCTCAAAGCCTGACCCTCTAGGTACTGGCAAGGCCCAAATCATCTCTGTTGCACAGACTGGAGGCTGGTAGCTCAAACTGTCAGATGTACTTTTCAGAAACATGCGGAAACCCCAAGTCTTTAGAGCTTATCTCCCAGGAGCAGTGCAGAGAATCACTGTATTCTTTATTTATGGAGCTCTGCGTTACCTCCCAGGACTGGTCTCACGTGTGACCCATGCTGGTCTTGAACTCTAGATCCTCCTGCTTTCAGCCTCCCGAGTCTTAGAGGGGCAGGTCTGTGCCACCACAGCCGGCTGAATTCTCTGTTCTATGGAAGGCAGTCGCAGTAAAGATGGGGGTGAGGAAGCTGGGTTTGTGTCTCTGAAAGCAGGAGTTCCATCTGTGTTGAAAATGGACATTTTCATATTACCAGCTTGTAGCTGTGTGGGCGAGAATGTTTCAGAAGTGTGTAGAATGAGGAAAGGAGAGAGCTCCAGCCAGTTTCTGTCTGTGCCTCAGATGCCATCTGGGAAGCCACAAGCTGGCACCCTCCAGCAGGTTTCCTCCGCCCATGCAGCTGCAGCTACACTCACTCGTACAGACTTGTCTTCCCCCATCTCACAAGAGCAATCCTTTGACATGGTAACCATTTCTCAAGCTGCATAGACAGCTATGCTCCTGCTTAGATGACCTCGATCGGCACTATCCGTAAAACTTTCTAGAATAAAGGAAAAGCTTCATGTCTACCTTGTCCACTAAATAGGGTAGCATAACCCACAGGTGGCTATTGAACATTTCAGTTGTAGAGAGTGCAACTTGTTAAGTTCTTATGGTCATTTGACTTTGTGGTGCTGGGGAGGGAACCTGGGCAAGGGGAGTGTCCTGCCACTGAGCCTCATTTCCGGCCCACAACTCTTAATTTTAAAATGTAGATCCATCTTCTGTCAGTAAGCAGCTGGAAACTATAACCCTTTCTGATCAAAGATCTTGTGTAGCCTGAGGAAAGGTTCACTTTCAGAGATAAGTGCCTTATAAATTAACTCCTAAAATTTGCACCATTTTCATATGGGGTGTTAGGGAGTGATTTGAAAGGGGCAAACCTGTTTCTTATTCATGATTGTAACTTCAAAAATCACTAAGCTTTTTTTTTTTTTAGTTTTTCGAGGTAGGGTCTTGCTCTAGTCCAGGCTGACCTGGAATTCACTGTGTAGTCTCAGGGTGGCCTTGAACTCACGGCAATCCTCCTACCTCTGCCTCCCGAGTGCTGGGATTAAAGGCGTGCGCCACCATGCCCGGGCTAAGCATTTTTTTTTTTTTTTGAGGTAGGGTCTCACTCTAGCCCAGGCTGACTTTGAACTCGTAGTGATCTCCTACTTCAGCCTCCCGAGTGCTGGAACTAAAGGCACGCACATCATGCCTGACTTCCTAAGCTATTTTTAAAAAAATATTTTATTTATTCATTTTCAAGGAGAGAGAGAGAGACAGAGAGAGAGAGAGAGAGAGAGAGAGAGAGAGAGCGTGTGCTCACCAGGGCCACCACCTTGTGGGCTTGGCTTATGTGGGTACTGGGGAATTGAACCCAGGGCCTTAGGCACTGGAGGCAAACGCCTTAAAGCGCTGAGCCATCTCTCCAGTCCCATTAACCTTTTATTTTATACCAACATGTAACTCATTGGAGAGGCCAGGCTGGCCTCCAACTGTTATTGATCCTCCTGCCACAGCCTCAGGAGTTGCTAGGGTTATAGTCAGGCACCATTCTCCCTGGCCTCAGAATAATTTTTGCTTTGTGTGTTTCTGAGACAGGCCCTCCCTCTGTAGACCTGGGTGCCGCTCACTCACATTTGCAGCCATCTTCTTCCCCCCTCCCCCCCCCAGGTTCTGGGTTCAAGGGATGCACTGCCTCCCCCTGCAGTGGGATATTTGAAATGTACATTGCATTGTTAGTATTTGAAAAGTGGAGGCCTCGAAGCAACAGCTAGAATACTGAAGGGTAGCATACTGGCTTCAGTGGCATGGAGTGTCTGTGGACTGTGTCTGTTCTCAGCATACTTCATCCATTGAAAGGTAATTTTCCAGGGCTGAGGAGATGGCTCCACGGGTATTTAAAAAAGTTATTTTTACATTTCCCTTGTGAGAATTTTTTTTAAATTGTAAAATTAAAAAATATATCCTGTATTGCTTGGCACTGTTCAGATTGTATATGCACAATATTCTTCTTCATGACCACCATGGCTCTGAATAACAAAAGGGGGAAAAGTCCAGGTCCTTACCTGCTGCACTGCCCTTAATCCCCAGCGCATTATCAGTGCCAAGTGTATAAGGTTCTGCTTGAGGCAGAGTGGACTGCTGGGGTTGGGGGATGGAAGGACAGCCAGGGAGACCCTGACTTCTGTGGAGGATCCGCTGGGACTGAGAAGGGCAGGAGGAAGGGGTGGCAGGTGAGCATCTCAATAATCCCTGTAGAGTAAGTACTGTGTGCTCATTGTTCCTTCTCTATGGTGAGCAGATTCTAGGGGTTTGTTACTGTCGTTCACACTGTACTGTTGTAGGGATGCAGATTTTAGAGTGAAAAATGGTGCTCACCACTCATTACTCTTAGCAAAGAAGCCTTCGGAGCTGGCTGGGCCTAGTGGAACACACCCATAGTTACATCTACTCAGGAGGCTGAGACAGGCAGATGGCAAGTTAAAGATTCTACATAAGCTACAAAGTGAGTTCAAGGCCAGCCTGGGCAACTTGGTGACACCCTGTTCTCAATATAAAAAGTTGAAAGAGGATCAAGGACACAGCTCAGTGGGAGAATACCGTGTAGCATGTGCGAGGCCCCTGCTTCATCCCTCAGCGCAACAAAGAAAAGGTTTCCAGAGTTAACTATGTGGCTCTGTGGTAATCGTCTCCATGTGCAAAGCTTGGATTTGATTCCAGCACCACAGAAAAGGTTATTTTTCCTTCCATTTTTCCATCCTGTATGTATGTATTTTACTCATGACCTGTCTAGTTTGTATAATTTTCTTTATCGTATGTCAAATATAGTTTTTACACCCACAGTTACATATCAAAAACTTTACAATTACTCTATAAACAGTTTTTGGTTCATAATTTAATGATCATGAGCTTTTAATATCTTAGTTCATTGCCAGTATGCTCCAGAGAGCTGGATTGTTTCTAATTAATTGTATCATTAAAATCCTAAAATTGATTAGTTTAACTTCTCACTTAAAAGTGGCAGTGTAAGCACATCACTCTTTCCTTCTTTTGGAACTATGTCCGAACGGTTAAGGAAAATGAAGACAGTTGGTTACCTTGTTTTTTTCCTTAACTCCCTCCATCTTCCCTTTCCCTTTCTTGCCCTCCTTCCATTCTTCTTTGTGCCAGGGATAGAACCTAGGACACTCTACCACTCCACACACTCCCCACCACTGAAACTAAGAGGAGCCCTTCATCCAAATTCCAACCGAACCCCGAGGGACAAAACCCACCATCCCTTCTGGGGACCAGGGCACTGGAGGGAGCCACAGTGCCTTCCCTAGGTGTGCCTGGATGACAGAGAGAGATGAGCTAGGCAGAGTGAAGGCGTCCTCACAGGAACTAGCCACTTTGAGGACACAGAATTTAAATAAATAGGACAGGAAGACAGACGAGCCAACTTTCAATTTGAACAACCCTGAAGTTGTCAGCCACTGTTGACTAAGCTGCAGAAAAGACTAGAAGACTGCTGACCAGCACTCTCTGTGCTCAAGAAAACTTGTGGAGTATATTCCCCATCTTTCCTTGGAACTCACTGGAAGAAGCGGGTTTAGTAACGTGTACACTCAGCAGTGACTCACCGTCAGGAAGGAACCTGCATAAGATCTGTAGAATGACATGATGAAAGAGAAAAATAGGAACTAATGGTTGGTAAAAAACAGTTGACAGGAAAAAATTCATAATAGAGACATGAAGATTATAACCAAATAGTTTACCTTAAAAATGTTTTTAAAAAATTGGGTGTGATGGGTGCAGGCTTGTAATTCCAGTAGGAGCTGAGGCAGGAGGATGGAGTTCAAAGCCAGCCTGGGACTCAAATGAGCTCCAGGTCAGCCTGAGCTAGAGCGAGACACTACCTCAAAAAAACTAAAATAAAATATTTAGCACTGTGGACAATAGACTGAAATCAAATGTAAGGTGTACACCTTAGAGGAGGTGGAGAAAGACCATTAGAGGGAATGGACTATGAGCTGACAGAACTTAGGAGAGAATTCAAAAGATTAAACTCAGTAGAAAATAGTAGCATGTTGGATTCAGCACAGGAGCCCGGGCTCCGCAGAAAGCACCGAAGGACACACTTTGGGCAGGAGATAGAAGGAAGCCAACAACATGGAGCAAAGGTCCCGAAGGTCAAGAAGCCCTAGGAAGGGCGTGAAATCAGAATGTCACTTCCTCGCAGAGAGAACCGCAAGGGTGAAGCAAACACGCAGCACAGAACTAAAGATACAATCCAGAAACATAAAGAAATCAGTATACACAGGTTAAAAGGGCAGCGCTGGTTCCAATAAAAGACCAGAACTGAGGTTGGAGGGCGTAGACTGGACTTACAGCTCGGGGGTAGAGTGGTGTTAGCATGTACAGAGGGGCTGGGAGAAATTCTGGAAGAAGAGGCAGAGAAAAAGGCAGATGTGGCGAATGAGCCTGTCATCACCACACTAGGGAGGAGACAGGAGGATCCCTGGGGATCTAGTGTATCGGAATCAGTGAGCTGAGACCCTGTCTCAAAAAACAAGGACAGCAGTTGAGGAAGACACTAGACGTTGAGCCCTGTCCCCACATGCACACACATGTATTCAAAGAGAAAAAGCAGACCCAAAGGCAGTAAAAAGCCTGACACAAAATACATTAACAAAACTATAAAATATATATCCAACCTTTTTATATAAAAATATAATTGGGATTCACTTACCTAATGAAATAAAGACTATGGTTCCTGATTTAAGATAATGTCATGAACTCCACTTAAATAAAAACAATTTAATTAAAAACAAAAATACCTCACGACCTGCAAGTTAAAGTTTTCATCCCTTTAAAGTTTTTGTCTCTTCTTTCCCATGCTTATTTTTGGCCATGCTGGATGTTGAACCCAGGGCCTTGTGCATGGTAGACAAGCACATAAGAAAGCATTTCTTTAATTCTTGGATCACAGGGGAAATTAAATAGTTAGAAGCTATAAATGAAATCTAGAAAATGACAAAGCTATATTTCAAAGCAAGTACACGAAAGAAATGTATAACTTTTAATAGTACATTGCAGAATAAGAATCAATATAAAAATGTGGAAGAATTACTCTCCCATAAAATTGGAAAGTAAAAATCTTGTAAAATGAGATAAAGGTAAAAAGTAATCAGCTAGAAAGTAGTAGAACAATTAAAAACCTTTGGTGAAAACCAGGACCATTAATATAACCTCAGACACAAAGGTGAGGTAGCGTAGACATGCAGGAAGTAACATAATTAGAGCTTATGAGATAGAAGGTGAGGGAGGAAAGAGCCACAAGAGACTGTATGAGTTTGTATAAGTTGGGTCTTAATGTAAAATGGATGATTTTCAGGGAAATGGTAATTATTATAATAGCAGTAATAAGGAAAATGTAGCCCGGAAGTTTCTTGACTGCACCTAACAATAACAGGCCCCATTGATTTTGGGGGTGGAATTTTTGCCACCTTAGTGATGGAAGTCAGAGCCTTACGCATGCTAGGAAGCCCC
>PVHP010022461.1:16712-28538 GCA_004024765.1 Zapus hudsonius
CTCTACCTCTGAGCCACGCCCCCAGCCTCACTGTGGATTCTAGACAAGGGCTCTACCTCTGAGCCACGCCCCCAGCCCCTCATTGGTGGATTCTAGGCAGGTGCTCTACCGTCTCATTTGCAAATATTTTTTAAACTATTTGCAAATAGGAAGGCTATGCAGCTCTGTTCCTCTCACATTTTGAACCCACTTTGTTCAGGCTTTAGTGAGGCAAAGGTAGGAGGATCGCCTTGTGTAGTCCCAGGTCAGCCTGGGCTAGAGTGAGACCCTACCTCAATAAAACAACAGCAGCAACAAAAACCCATAGAACAAAAATGTTCTTTAAGTTACTGGTGACCTGAGCTGCTAAATTCAGTGGTCATTTCTCAGTTGTCATTGGACTTGGCCCTTTGGCAGTCTTTCCTGCTCCAGAACACATCATGGACGTGCTGCGGCCTCTGGGCCCTTTGTAGCTGGTCTTTATGAAATTTCTGTAGAAATGAAGATTTTCTAACAAGTGTGTCCCTAGCTGTTGATCCATCTACGTAGCAGTAGATTTCCATGTAGACTTCCACTCAGTTGCCTCCAGACCTCTGTATCCAACCTCTGCTTGGCCACCTTCATCTCCATGCCCAGCGGGCACTTCAGACTCCACCGGTCAAGGCCTTGGCCTTCTGTGTCCTCAAGTGTCTCCCAAAGCCACCTCCATCTCTTTAGATCTCAACTTCGTCCCTTCGTGGCTCAGCCAGAAGTGTCTTAGTCTCTAAAACCCCACAAGAAATCCCCCCATGAATCCTTTCTCAAGACAGGAACAGTATCTAGAATGTGTTGGTCTCCACCTGGGTTACCACAGGGCAGCTCCCTTCCTTCTTCCCAGCTTTGGTTTTTTTTTTTTTTTTTCATTGATTTTTTTTTTTTTATAGAGTGGCTTTCATTATGAACTTTCAGTAGGTATGTAATTGTACTTAGCTGATACTCACCTTCCTTTGCCCTGTGTCCCTCCTCACACCCCCTTTCTTCTCCCAAGAAGTCTCTTGTATCAGCTGCCTTCTAATTGCTGGGACAAAATACCTAACCAGTAGTAGCTTAGGGAAGGAAATGGTCTGTTGGCTCACAGTCCATCATGGAGGGGGAAACAAAGCAAGAACGGGAAGCTGGCATCACATTGTCACATGAGCAGGGAGGAAGTAGAGAGAGGAAGAGAAGAGCAAGCAGGGTCTGGCCTTGGTACCTCAGGCCCGTTCTAGTGTCACACTTCCCACAGCAAGACTGCACCTCTTAAAGGATCTACAACCTTCCAAATAGCACCACTTTGCTGGGAACTGAGTTTTCAACACGTGAGTCTATGGGGAGCAATGCATTCAAACCACCACATTTTGCCTGCCTCCAAAAGACCTGTATTCACCTCGTGATGCAAAGCACATTCAGTCCAGCTTTTAAAGTTCTCATCGTCTCTACTAGTTCCAACACTGTTCAAAAGTCTCATCTGAGCCTCAAGGTGATTCATCTCTTTTACCTGTGAGCTCTGTAAAATCAAAACGCAAATTAAAGGCTTCCAACATATAATGGCATGGAATATACATTCCCATTCCAAAAGGGAGGAATAGGGGACCAGTAAGAAAAGATGGAGCGAAAGCAAGGCTGAAACCCACCAGGGCAGATGCCACATTCCGTAGCTCCACACCCACTACCTGGGACTTGGGGAGAAATCACCTGGGCTTCTAAGGGCTTGGGCAGCCCGCCCCCAGCTCCGCTGCCTCTGTCCTGGGCAGCTGTTCTCTGAATATGCAGAGGCCTCGCCTGTTTCATATGGTTCTGTAATCTCCAGCATTCCGGGCCTCCACTGTAGCTTCAGGTTTGTTTTCATAGCTTCTTACAGTGGCCTCTCAGAACCTCCTCACAGGGACTCTCAGCCTGGCACCTCAAAGCCTCCAAAACCTGTACCACGTCGGTGGTGAGTTTTGTGTCATTCACTTCTCAGGACATGGGCAGAATGCAACCTACAAGATATGCCTCTCGCTCAGTTCCTGACAGAGGCCTTGTTCCCTCTGAAAGCTGAGGAGTGAGCCTCTACTTCTGCATCTCTCAGTGTCGTGTTCCAAGCTCCCACCAGAATGGCCCATCAAGGTAATGGTACTCAAGGACTTTTCTAGAAAGCCCTCCCACAAAGCCACATGATGAGGTTGATCACAACAGCCCCACTTGTCCATAGCAATTTTTGAATTAGTTAACCTTTTCTTTTATGTAACCAAATACCTGACAGGAAGCACTTTAGGAAAGAGAGGACTGGCTTTCCATCAGGCAGGGAAGTCATGTGGGTAAGAGCTGGTCACATTCAGCCCACAGTGAGGAAGCAGCAGCCACAAGTGCTGGTGCTCAGCTTGTTTTCTCCATTTTATTCAGTCTCTGACCCCAGCCCGGGAGCAGTGCCATCCATTCTTAGGGAGGGTTCTCACTTCTCAGTTCACCTGGTCTAGAAAAGGCAGACATGCCCAGAAATTTGTTTCCAGGCTGATTCTAAATTCTGTCAAGTTGACAAGCAGAAAGTGACCATCACATCCTTAAGTCAGCTTTCATGTCCTGTGTGTTCGTTTTTAAGTGTAGATTCTGCCTGCGAGGGAGCGTATGCGCGTTTGTGTTTCTGGGCCTGGCTGTTTCTGTGCCAAACATGATTCCTACTCTGCTCTTGCTCTGGTTGGTCCACTGTGAACTCTGCAGCTAGTGAGCCTTAGAAAATATAAGTCAAGGGCCGTGGAGATGGCTCTGTGATTAAAGGTAATTGCTTGTAAAGCCTGCTGGCCCAGGTTCAATTCCCCAGTATCCATGTAGGACTGGAAGCACAAAGTGGGGCTTGTGTCTGCAGTGACAAGAGGCCCTGACACATCCATGCACTTTCTCTTTCCCTCAAATATATATATATATATATATTTAAAACATAAAATGGAGCCAAACATGGTGGTGCCTGTCCGTAATCCCAGCCCTCAGGAGGCAGGCAGCAAGGTCAGTTCAGTTCCTAGTGAGTCCTTATTTCAAGAAACCAAAATAAATCAGTCATGTTTTTGCCCTAAACCATTGGCATTCAAGTTTAGCAGGTGTAAAACAAAAGCAAACTCCTGGACTCCCTTCCTATATACTCTTAACCCCCTTGCTCTCAAATACAAGTTCAGAATCCCTGTCATCTACAAGACTAGGCGACATGCTCCATATTCCCTGTCTACTGCATCTGCACCCGCTGACTTTCCTGAGCCCTGTGTCCCCTCAGGCCACTGCACCAGGTCTAAAAGTGCATCCTGCCTCCGGGCTGTCTCCACCTCTCCACTTTCACAGCATGGAGCTAGGTGCTCTTTTGCGTCAGGAGCTGAGGCAGAGGGCTATTCCCTGGCCCACCATTTGTCTTGTTTTCCAGCACATTGTTCTCCTTGCTGCTTCAGCTCCTCAGGGCCCAGGACTTGATTCTTAACCTTTTCATCTCCCCAGCAAAGACAGATGAGAAAGGGTAATTCTCATTGGCTCAAAGCACCCAGGACCCTCTCTTTCCCTGGTCTTGTTTCGGGCACTCACACCTGGTACCTACACTCTTGTGTTCCATGTTGCAGAATGTGCATGTAACAAGGGGTCTCCAGGATAAATGGGGTTAACCTGTAGACCCCATGGCTTCAGGGCGGGCCCTGTGGAAGTCTTACCAGCAAGCTGAAGTCTGACCTGGCAGCACTGGATGTCATGGCTTTAATCAGCTCTGGGCAAAGACGCATTCCATTCTAACAGACGGACAATAAACCACGATGCGCCATAAATGTGTTTGCTGAGGGCACGAGCCCAGCACAGAGCTTTCCGAACAGCTGTCTGATCATGAGCCATGGCCTCTTGGTGAGATGATTTGTTGAAGTCATTCTGAGACAGAATAGCGTTCTCGAAGTTAACGGTTCATTGGCTTTGCCACCCTCAGCAGCCTCATTATTTTTTTGGGGGAGGGCAGTTTTTATAAACAAAAGTTATTGATGGAAGATTTTTAAAAAGGAATTTGATGTGTTTCCAGATTTAGTGTCATTTGTCTCCAAGGCCTTGTTAACCTTTTGTGCATTGCCAGCAACTTGTCCGAAGCCTGTGGGAGATGAAGCTCATTAACTGTGAACTGCGTTCTTTTTCTTAATGTTTTTTCCTTCCGGTTATAGTAATAGCTATATAAGTGACTCCTTAAATGGCTTAGCTCTGCAGATCTTTAAAAATACAGTTCGTTTGTCTTTCTACTTCCCGTCATTATCTTAGAGATGTTTTCATTCTCTTAGCAAACATGACTTCCCCTGTGGAACCTGTGCAATTTAAAGTGTGGAGTCTTGGTTGGCTTTGCCTTCTGTAGAGGGTAACTTCCATCGACGGACATCCCCATCGGTACGCTCCACCGGGCCAAGGATAGATTGCTGGAAAACTGGAAAAGAATTTGAGCAGGGCAGATGTTCTGTTAGCGTGAAGCAGATGTAAAACTTGCAAGTGTCTGTCTAATAAAGTATGGCATTTGGTTCTAGACAGCTGGTGCCAAGATTACCAATTAATCATGTTTGAATGCATTTTTACTAATTAGATTCCCCCTCTGGTTTTTACTATTCTGCTGTATTGAAAAAAGGGGTGGGGTGGGGCGCCAGAGCTTTCTGCTATTTGGGACTTTGAGCAGTTTTCCCCTCTTTCTAAGACCTTTTATTTAGTTAGTTATTAGGATACTATAAGAAATGAAGGCCAAGCCGGGAGACAGAGGTAAGAGGATCACCATGAGTTCAAGGCCACCCTGAGACTACAGAGTGAATTGCAGGTCAGCCTGGGCTAGAGTGAGACCCTACCTTGGAAAAGAAAAAGAAAAGAAAAGAAATGAAGGCCAAAGATGTGGATAAATACTGTGACTCTCCCTTGGGGCCGGCCCTCCATTGAAGGTGACTTGGAGGCAGCTGGAGAGAAGAGAGGGCATGTAATTGCACTTACTGCATCCCCTTACTTGCGTGGACAAAGCTAGTGTTTGCTCACTAACGTTAGAGCACAGTTTCTCCAGCTGTTTGACCGAGTGGGAGTTTGAACGTTTCGGAAACAAGCGAAGGAGGCTTGATTTATGTGATCCCAGACAATAGAGGGTCGGGGGTGGCAGTTGATGTCGTTACTACGTGACGCTGTCTTGACAGCTGTGCCACACAGTGTGACAGCGCACTGGCCTTTAGATGAGAGCGTGCTAATGAAGGTGAGCGGCAGAACTTTGTCATTTGGACAGGACAGGGATCAACCCAGGGCCCATGTGTGCTAGGGAGCCGTCTACCTCCGAGCCACATCCCCGTCCTGTTAGAGCATTGGGGATAGGATCTCACTCTAGCTCAGACTGGCTTTGAACTTAGCCTCCCAAGTACTGGGATTATAGGACTGAGCCATGCACATGGCTGCACATGCACAGCAGCCTTTAAAAATATTCGGTTTATTATTTATTTGCAAGTGGGGGGCATGCAGATACTCCAGGGCCTCAGCCACTGCAAACATACTCCAGATGCATGTACCACTTTGTATCTGGCTTTATGTGGGTGCTGGGGAATCGAACCTGAGCTATTAGGCTTTGCAAACAAGTGCTTTTAACCCCTGAGCCATCTCTCCAGCCCCACAGCAGCTTTTTCTCTTTTTAATCTTTTGTGCACATGTGTTTCTGTTTGTGTGTGTGTTCATGCCTGTGTGTGGTCAGTCCTCACCTTCAGCCTTCTTTGAAGCAGGGCCTCTTTTTGTGGTTGATTGCACACCTGTGTTTGCGCACACGCACACATGGATAGTGGGTGTATGTTGTGCGCAGATGCACACTGCTTGTGCACACCTGTGGGCCAGAGGAGCACCTCAGGTGTCCCTTACCGCCACTTCTCTTCATCTCCTTAAGATGGAGACTCCTTGAACCTGGAGCAGGTCAGACTGGCAGGAATTGGGGTCACAGACATGCACCATCACACCTGGCCTTTGATGTGGGTGTTGGGGATTGAATGAGCCAGCCTCAGGTGCTCACCCTTGCATGGCCAGCACTCAGGCCTGAGCTGTCCCTTAGCCCCAGGGTCTTCTTTTGTGGTTTACTGCTACATTCACCAGGCTTCTTGGCTCAGGAACTTCTGGGAAATTGCCTGTCTACATTGCCTATCTCACTGCAGGAGGCTGGGGTGAGGAGCTTTTTAACAAAGATTCTGAGGATCCAAACTTCCTTGTCATGCTTACACGAGTGTTGCGCAGAAAGCTTTCTGGTTGCTGCACAGAAAGAACCCAAACAAAAGCGGCTTGTGGAGGAATGGGTTTATTTGGCTTACGAACTCGAGGGGAGACTCCATCCTGGCAGGGAAAACAATGGCATGAGCAGAGGGGTTGACATCACCTATGCCACAGCACTGCAGACAGCGGCAGGAAGGTGTGCCAAACACTGGCAAGGGGAAGCTGGTTTATAACCCCATAAGCCCACCTCCAACAACGCTGCTCCATCGAGTTTATAAAATCCAAACTGCCATCAGCTGAGGATCGATTACCCAGAACACATTCATTTGTTTGTGGGGGACACCTGGATCAAACAATGACAACAGGCGACACCTTTACCCGCTGAGCCATAGCCCCCTGCCTGGCTTTGTTTCTTTAAGGCTTGATTTTCCCAAGATAAATTCTGTGAAAGGATATTCAATTCATAAGATAAGGTTTGCTATCCCATGTTTCTAAAAGAAGCTCACAATACCATCTAGCAATTTTCTTCTTGGAGTCAAGAGTTGGAAGTTGAAGTAGTTAACAATATTTTGTTATCCTTTCTATATGAGTACATAAGTGGGTTTAGAGTATTATGAAAGATAGGAAAATTAAGAAATACTTAAAGAGTAGGAGAAATACATGAAATAGTTGCCAGATCTAAAGATAAATAGCACGAATGGCTCTATTAATGACGTGTTTATTCTCTTTGAAGATTCATGGGAGGTAAAGAAACCAAAGATGTGCTAAGGTTAGGAGATTGTCCGTGGAGCAAGAAGGGAGTTCAGCGTTTCTGGTTTCCCCAGGTGAAGCATAGTAAGCACACATGGTAGACAGCAGGTTGCAGGTTCTGGGACCTGACTTCTTACCTGGAGTAAGAGAATCTCTCATGACATCAAGTAAGAGCAGTGTTTCATTTGTACTTTTACATGTGTGTGACTATGTCATCCAAGAGTGTCAGCAGGATTATTCTAGAAAGTCTTCCCTCTTGTCCAGTGCCTTCAGATTTTATGTTAATGATTTAAAGGTAATAAAGTTACACATAGTAACTGCTTTGACTAATAGCCATTTCTTTGAATGTTTAGTTCTGCTATGAGGATTTGAAAGCAGTTTAAGTATTTCATAGGGCTGGGGGTGGCTCAGTGGTAGAGACTTGACGAGCATCTGCACAGCCTGTGGAACCCTCAGCACTCCAAGAAAAAACTGCAACGTATTTCATGTGTCCATTCACCCACACTAAACACCACGGTTAACACAGGTCAAAGTGCAGTTCCTGTATACAAGGTATACCTCATTTGAGCATCAGTACTGTATTCTGTCGGACAAAAAAAATGACTGGTCCTCTGTGCTATTTTTAGTTTTAGGCAGGTATCGAATACAATTATGTCTTTCAGTTTAGGAGATTTTTGAAAAACTAATGACCCTGGTTTATGTCTAGTATTACTTGGGAATAGTGACAGTATTATAAAATTTATTTACAGTTTTAATTTATGTGAAAAGATGAACTCTGAAATACCAACTGAAATGGAACAAATTATGTCCGTCTTTAAAAATGGTTTATTGTAAAAAATTGTAGGCATTTGTAAAAATAGAGAGAATATTACAGTAGGCCCAGGCCCTAACCACCAACAGCCATCAGCCTAATGTGGTTCTTGCTGGACAAGATTTTTGTTTGTTTGTTTTTTGGAGGGCGGTAGGGGAGAAACAAGGCTTCGTTACCTAGCTAAGACTGGCCTTAAACCCATGGTCCTCCTGCTTTAGCCTCCTGAGTGTGAGGATTGCGAGAATATGCAACCATTTCTGGCTACGTCTATTTCTTAAACTATATTTACACAATATTTTGTCCTTTCAACCGTAATTCTGTATCTTGCTTTTCTAGTGACAGTAAATATTTAAACAAAACTAGGTCAGGTAAACCCAGCGTCTCTCACTTTGTTTCAGGAGGTGGAGCGAGAAATCTCATTCAGAACAGAATGTGGGCTGTACTATTCATACTACAAGGAAATGCTCCAGGCTCCAAGCCTCACGCAAGGTAAGTGCAGCCAGCACCTCACCTGGGCAGGTGCCTGCTCCTCCATGCAGGGTAACTGTGGACAGCACCTCACCTGGGTAGGTGCTTGCTCCTCCATGCAGGGTAACTAAGGACAGTACCTCACCTGGGCAGGTGCTTGCTCCTCCATGCAGTGTAACTGAGGACAGTACCTCACCTGGGCAGGTGCTTGCTCCTCCATGCAGGGTAACTGTGGACAGCACCTCACCTGGGCAGGTGCTTGCTCCTCCATGCAGGGTAACTGTGGACAGTACCTCACCTGGGCAGGTGCTTTCTCCTCCATGTAGGGTAACTGAGGACAGTACTTCACCTGGGCAGGTGCTTGCTCCTCCATGTAGGGTAACTGTAGACAGTTCCTCACCTGGGCTCGGGTTCCGAAGCATTTCAGTTCAAGCCTGCATGCACTCGCACATTTTAAATGTTTCCTAGAAAGCATGTGACCTTCCTAAGCTTATGGTTCTTCTTGCTAATGTGGACGACAGCACTTTATATAACCTCCCGTCCTTGCTCCAGTTCTGTTATGTTCCCGATGTCATGCGTTAGTTGATTTTTCTCTGGGTTGTCAGCATTTGGTAGTGAAAATTCCTATTGTCTGTTTTGTCCCCAGTGTGCCCAGTCATTTCTTTTACCATTTCCCAAAATCCTCTTTTTCCTAAGTGCTTTAGATCTCACACTCTTTCCTCATGAATGACAAGAGTGACCTCTGACTTGTGTTCCCTGGTGCACATGTCAGAAGGCCCTTCTCTGGTTTCTACTTCTATTGGATGCACAATCTTTGATGAGAATTATCATTGGTGAGATTTTGTTCTTCTGATTTTATCATGATAGGAGACATGAAATTTTGGTTACCTTTCTTTTTGTACCATAAAAATTACTTGGCCTTGAAGTTGATAGCCAGATCCATCCACTGTAAGGGGAATTACCTTCCAGCCTTCAGCTTCATGACCTGCGCCACAGATGGTCACTGCCTGGATCTGTTAGTGCAGTGGCCCTGTAAATTCTGTGGTCCCTTCCATCATGGCTGGATAGAACACATCTGCACAGAAACCCTCTTCTCAACGGCTATTTGGAAGCCACATTAGTTCGATGAGGAAAGGACAGCTGAGCTGTCTGCAGCCCCTGCTGCCTGAAGAAGCTGTTTCTCCCCAGCACCATGCTGTCCCTGATTTCAGGTCACTTGAAGGAGTTCCTTTTGTGACTAAGCCATCAGCTCCATGGGTTCCTGTTCTCTTGCTTTTGGGTTTTCGGGGATTGTGTAATAAAATTCTTATGTCATTTTTAGTGCTTATAAAAACGTTTCCATGGATTGAGAGTCTTAAAAATAGGTCTCTGCTCCCGCCACCCTGTTTCCTTCTTTAGTCTTGTGTTTGGTTTCTTCCCTCAGTGTTCTGGGGTTGAACCCAAGGCCTGCAAGTACTCTGTACACTTAGCATAAAATACTCTTGCGTATGTTTCTTTAGGAAAACCATGTAAATTTTGGTATACCTATATTTGTGTGAGTGTTTTGCTTTGAGGGTAGGGCTTTGGTTGCCAGCACACTCTTGACACATAGGAACAATCTCTGAGTAGTGCTGAATGAGTAAGTACAATTATAATTTTCCTCTGGTTTTTCAAATATCGTTCTTAGGTTTTCGTGGCTTAATATATGATAATAAAACCGAATCTATGAGGACTATTAACCTCCTTCAACGAATGAATATTTACCAAGAGGTTCTTCTCAGTGTTTTATATAGAGTTCTACCGATACAGGTATGTTGTATGCTGTACCATCGAATTACTAATATGAAATAATAAAATAATTGAAAAATAATAAAAGTCAGAATGTGCCATTTCAGATAGAATGTTTAACGTATATTCTGATTTCAACTGGCTTTAGTAGAAGGTCATTTTACCATGGAAGCTGTGTGTTTTTATGTGTCTTTATATACTGGTTTTTATTTATATTTAGTATTTGTTTTTAAGATAGATGCTTCCTGGCTTATATCAGAATGTATGTATGTAGCCTCCCAGCTGATCTGTTTTTATTTGAAATTATAAAGTCGCTGTCTTTTTTCTATGATTTGTCTTTGTAATTAAATATATATATATATATATATATATATAATTAGCAGATCACATGACCACTTCTCATGAGTAGACAAAGTTCCGTGTAAATTTGCCTCAAGTAAGCAGTGAGGCAGAGCCCTCGGGTCTCCCTTGCATTGTCTTTTCTTCCTAGTGAGGACCGACTGCAGGCTCACTTGTAGGAGCAAAAGGGTAGTGTGGACTTACTGCTGGGATCCACGGCAAGCTTTTATTTATTTTTATTTATGTGTATGTGTCTTAGCCAAACGCTGATGGGATGAACCTCCAAACCAGTTGTGGGAGAAAGGGATTTATTGAAGTTGCAGTTCCAGGGGAAGTTCCATAATGGTGAAAGAGAGGGAGTGGAAGGAACAAAGCGATTTCCTTCCCCTAGGGCTTCCTTACATCCTGCCCCCTGCTGAGAGGGGTGCCCATTCTGGAGGAAGGGCTCACTCTGGAGTCCTCCTTTAGTTAATCCTTCCTGTAAGCAACTTCAGAGACCCTAAGATTACTGTAGATTACTAAACAGGTCAAATTGAAAACAAAACTTAACCATCATAGTGTGTGGGGGTGTGCGGGTACCATGGCACATGCGTGGAGGTCAGAGGTCAACTTTGAGGTGTCTGTGCCCCTCTTCTGCCTCCTCTGGGGCAGGGTCTCTTGCTACTGCAAATGAATGCCAGTCCATCTGGCCTGTGAGTTTTGGATTATCCTGGCTCTGTTCCCTTTGTTGCCACTTTGCATCCAGATTTATGTGGGTGCTGAAGAGTATTGAACTCAGGTTGGCAGACTTTGCAAGCAAAAGCCACTAACACCGAGCCAGCTCCTCAGATCTGAAAGCCAGCCTCTGAGCATTGTGTTTCTCTGACAGGTTTTAAAAATGGCAGTAAGGAGGGCTAGGCCTTGAATCACAAGCTGTAGGGTGTGTAGGGGGGAGGTTGCTGGGGATGAACTTGGGGCCTTGTACCTCTTAGCCACATGCTCTACCACTGAGCTTCATCTCCAGCCTTGACAATTTTTTTAACCCTTCTCTTTTGCAGAAATATTTAGAACCTGTTTATTTTTATATCTACACCTTGTTTGGGCTCCAAGCCGTCTATGTGACAGCCCTTTATGTGACCAGCTGGCTCCTTAGTGGTACCTGGCTTTCAGGTCTGCTAGCAGCTCTCTGGTATGTCACGAACAGGTGAGTGGATCAGAATGTCCCTCTCCTTTCCAAATTGTAAGGAAAGAAGAAGTGATTTTTCTATTTCACAGGAATTTCTTCTGCCATATTTCTTGAAGCATTTTCTGTCTGGTTTACCTACTGATTTACTGAATCGTTCTTGTTTAGTAAGGTATAAGGTCCTGCTGAGATGTTTTCCAGCTGAGAAACTGAACAGGGAATTGCAGATGAAGAGAACCATCTGTCGTCATCTGTTCTGTTCCTGTGTTCTCTGTGATCAATCTCTAGTCACTCAGCTCATCTTGCAGTTTAATAATACCTTCAATATTAATTGTGTGTG
>PVHP010022462.1:0-28258 GCA_004024765.1 Zapus hudsonius
CACCTGGATCAAACCATGACACCTAGTATATCAAACTCCCTGCAGCTGCCGCTGCTTCTGCCTCACCAGAATTGTCTGCATGTCTGGCGATGAGATTTTAGGAAGTAGAGAAGGATGTTAGGATTTAAGACTAGTGTTATTGTTCGGCTCTGTTTCTTGCCAAAATTATTTTTGGGGGGTAATCTAGGATATTAACACCATTCTAAATATTTATGTGGGAAAATACATCAAAAAACAGACATACATCTACGTAGTCTTCATGAGCCTAAAGCCGATTTCTTGGTTGAGAATATCTCTTTTGAATTAGCCTGTGTTTCTTGGGAACTGACTATTAAGCCGTAGAGCTTTGTAAGATTAAATGACAGGAAGGGAGGGAAAATGAAAAAAGAAATGAATGGTGGAAGTGATGTCCACCCTCTGTTCATTTTGTAGTTTTCCCTTGAGTCTATAAACCAAAATCAACCCATTCCTCCTTTATCTCAGACTCTTAACTGTGCAGCAAAGAGAAAGCTGACTACATCAGAGGGTCTCTGTGGTTGTATACACTAGGCTAGGTAGCCATGAGCTTCTAGGATTCTCCTAGCTTCATCTTCCCATCTAGCCATACAGGTGTCTCCAGCTTTTATGTGGACTCTGAGGACCCAGATTCCAGCTTTCAAAGCACTTTGCCCCACTGAGCCATCTCCTCAGCCTTTGTATTGGTTTGTGGATCATTTACTCCGTCTGTTTCCTCCATTCTTTCAGGAACAGGCATATTAACTGAATATTGATTGGCCTTTTTAGTTGTCTAATTTTCCTTTAACAAATCCATTTCTCTTTTGTTCTTTTGAGGATATTCCAGTTATTTTCTTTCAATGTTCACAGTAAACTTAAAACTTGTTATGACTGTTTTTCAAATATTTGAGAGTTCGTTTTTCTTTAATGTGCAACCTCCACCACAATTGACTTACAGAAGAAATGTTACTTCACAGAGAAGCTTTCTCATGCTATCTCTGTAGTGACACCCTCTCTCCTGAGTGGTTTTTCCATCACTGTAATTTTGTCATTTGAGAACATTAAATAAACAGGATCATACATTATATAAACTTGTTGGCTTTGCTTTTTGTTCAGCATAATGCTTTGGAGATCTAGTCACATAAGCTACTCACCCATCATTACTTTATTTTGCTTTTTTTAAATTTCTGAGTGACACGCCATTGTTTATTGTCCATTCAGAAAGTGGCATGGCTTGTGTTATAATACTAAATTCTGTTCTAGGAGTTACTGAACTAGGTCCTTAAATTTCTCCTCAGTCTTTAAGAACTTTCCTCTCATTGGAAACTTAACTGTAACTAGAACTTTTAAACAAGTTTGTAAGTTAGGTCTGAATTGTGCTTTTTATTCCTAGAATTTTTTTTTACTTTTTTATTTTAATTAATTTTCAAGCAGAGAAGGTGAGAGAAAGCAAAAATGGGCACCCTAAGGCCTCTACCCTCTGCAAATAAACCCCTCTTTGTGTATTTGGCTTTACATGTATGCTGGGGAATTGAACCTGGGTCATTAGGCTTTGTGGGCAAGTGCTAACTGCTGAGACATCTCTCCAGCTCAAGTTACACTTTTCAGTTTAGGTCAGTGGTATGTGCTGCTGACAAGACCAAAGAACTTTTTTTTCTTAAATATCCTAAATATTTTCCCTGAAATATCCATTGTGTATCTGTTCTGGCACCATTTGAAGAAACACACCTTTTTCCTTGAATTGCTTTTGAATCCTTGTTGAAAGTAACCCGTCTTTGTAAATGCATGTAAGGCCTTTTCTAGAGTTAATTAATCTATTTGTCATGGCACATGTGGCCATTGCTGTAGTTTTTTTTTAGTAAATCTTGAAATCAAGTTGTGTTAATCTTGCAGCTTTGTGTGTGTGTGTGTGTGTGTGTGTGTGTGTGTGAGAGAGAGAGAGAGAGAGAGCGAGAGAGAGAGAGAGAGAGAGACACGCATGTTGTGCACACACTGCCACTGAGCTATAGCCCATCCATACTCCTTATAAATTTTAGAATTTGTTATCATTGACAATTCTGTTTGTGTGTGTGTGTGTGTGTGTGTGTGTGTGTGTGTGTGTTAGTGTTACAGTGTGTTGTGTATCGAGGTCAGAGGACAGTTGGATGCTGGTGCTTGTCTTCTGTCATGTTTGAGGTAGAGTCTTTTATTGGTCATTGCTGCATTTGTCAGGGTGGCCTACAAGTTCTGAGAAATTCTCCTGTTTTCTGCCTCCCATCTTGTACATACACCGGGATGGAGATAACCAGTACAGATCCCACTTTTTATGTGGGCTCTGGGCACTGAAATCAGGTACCCACTCTTATGTGGCACCTACTTTCATCACTGAGCCATTTCCCCATATCACAAGCCTCCTGCTTGGTTTTTTTTAAATTGGGATTATGTTGTGTCTATGAGTCAGGGGGTCAGGATGGGGAGAAGCAATATCTTAAATGTTGAGTCTTTTGACATGAAGTACGTTTGCTTTTTAATATTATTGTAAATGGGCTTTTAAAAATTTCAGATTGCTTGTTCCTAGTATATAGAAATACACTTGAGTTTTCAAATCTTGTATTTTGCATCTTTGCTAAACTCATTCAGTTCTGGTGTCATGTTTATACTAGAATGATCTTCTGGTCTGAAAATAAAGGCCAGTGTACTCACCAATCTGAATGCTTTCTACTCAAGGCCATCAGTTTATAAAGTGAAATTTGTTCTTTTGGCTCACAGAGTGTGAGCCAGGCCGCACAGTACGTTACAGTAGGAGATGTGGTAGAAGGAGATGTGGTAGACAGAAAGTCACAATCGAGAGGGGAGAGGGCCCAACATGCCGAGATCTTCAAGGGCAAACTCTGAATGCCTTCATGCTCCCTTACACTAGGCCCACCTCTTAAAAGTTCTACAACCTCCCCATAATCACCAAGCCAAACTCACAGCGACCTTCAGGAGACACTGAGAGCTAGCCTTCCTGAATCTTCTTGCCACATTGCACTTGAACAGCGTATTTAGGATGTCATACTGGCAGGTAGAAGAGCTGAGTGGTCCCTTTGCTTTGCTTTTCTTAGGTGAGAACACTTGGCACACGATGTCCCATAGACAGTCTTGATCTGGTGAATGAAGCTCTCAAGTTCGGTTTATTTCTTGGTTTTAAATCAAAAGATTTTGGATTTGTTGAGTTCATTTCCTACATGTATTGAGATACACGCTGGGCTTTTTGTTAACTTGGTAGGGAATGTTCAGTCTTGCACCTTGCTTAGGTGATGATACTGTTTTTTCATATACTGTTAGATTTATTAAATGCTCTAGAATGTTTATGGCGGTTCTAAGGTTTGTAATTTTCCTGTGAGGTTTTTGTCTGGTTTTGTTGTCTGGATAATGCTGGCCTCAGAATGATATAAGAAGTTTTCTGGGAGGGGTGCATAGAATTGTTATTTCTATTTTAAGTCTGTGAGGTATTCATTAGTGAAGCCTTCTGGCACTGGGATTTTTGTGAAGGAATGTTTTAAATTAAAAGTTATATTTCCCATATATAGTTTCTATATATATATGTGTGTGTGTATACATATATATATATATATATATATATATATATAGAGAGAGAGAGAGAGAGAGAGAGACCCATTCAGCTTTTCTGTCTTCTGTAGTGAACTGTGTTAGGCTTGAATTTGTCCAGTTATTCCAAGTTTTTATTTATTTTTTTGCCATGAAGCTTTGTTTATAATCTTTAATTTAATACCTGTAATCTTTAAAAGTTATCATTTTTGGTATTGTTCATTTGTATCTTCTCAGTTTTTCCCCAACTGATCTGTATTTATCAGTTTTTTAAAAAAATATTTATTTGAGACAGTGTGAGAGAGAACAGGAGGCAGACAGAGCGAGAGAATGGGCACACCAGAGCCTCTAGCCGCTGCAAACTAACTCCAGACACATACACCTGTGTGTGTCTTTGTGTGGGTACTGGGAAATTGAACTTGGGCCCTTCTGCTTTGCAGGCAAAGGCTTTAACCACTAAGCCATCTCTCCAGCCTATGTTTATCAGTTTTACCTTATCAGTAAAACCTTTGCTTTTAGTGTTCTTTTCTCTGTTGCTTTTCTGTTTTTTAATTATGTTGATTTCAATTCTGATTTTTAAAAATTATTTCATTATTCTCCTGTCTTTGGGTTGTTTCCTTTATTATTTTTTTTTAATAATTTTTTTGAGATAGGATTTCACTCTAGCCCTGGCTGACCTGGAATTCACTATGTAGTTTCAGGGCGGCCTTGAACTCAAGGCAATCCTCCTACCTCTGCCTCCTGAGTGTTGGGATTAAAGGCTGCACCACCACACCCGGCCAGTTTGCTCTTAAAATAGAAACTGTGGTCAATTTTTCTTCTTTCTATAAAGATTTTTTATTTATTGAGAGAAAGAGAATATGGGGTAGGGCAGGGCCTCCTGCTGTTGCAAACGAACTACAGATCCATGTGTGACTCTGTTCCTCTTCTGGGTACCCGTGAATCAAACATGGGCTAGCTGGCTTTGCAAGCAAGTGCCTTTAACTACTGAGTCATCTCTTCAGCTCAATTTTTCTTTTTCTTTTTTAAATATTTTATTTATTTGAGAGAGAGAAAGAAGCAGACACACAGAGAATGGATGTGCCAGGACCTCCAACCACACGTGCCACCTTGTGCATCTGGCTTTATGTGGGTACTGGGGAATTGAACTCTGGTCCTTCTGCTTTGCAGACAAAAGCCTTAACTGCTAAGCCATCTCTCCAGCCCCAGTTTTTCTTCTTAATAGAAGAATTTAATGCTTGAATTTGCCCCAAAATATTGCTACACTGTCATGCCAAAACACAGGTTTTGACATGTTCTGTAATTTTCTGTTTATTTCTGTTTCTAGTTTTAATTTTTTTCTTCTTTGCCTCATGAGCTATTAGATAAAGGTGTTATTAAACTTCAATTTGGTTTCATTGCAACCTCAAATATTTTATATGATTAATTTTCTTGTTTATTGAAATTTGTTTTATTGCCTCTAATATGGTCTGTTGTAGTATTTGTATACACATAAAAGGAATTTTCTGTCCTTGTTCATTGAGGTGTTCTATATATTAATTAGGTCAAAACAGTTGATAGTGTTATTAAAATAGCATTAATTGATTTTTCTCTACTTGCTCTACTTTAACTTGCTATAGGTCTGGGAGTGTAGATCAGTAGTGAAGTGCATACTTATGCACAAGGCTCTGGGTTCAATCCTTAGCACCTAAATAAATAAATAAATAATATAAGGGATATTAAAAACCTCTGCTAATGTGGAGTTATGTAGTACTCATAATTTTATTGGTTTTTGCTTTGTGTAATTTGGAATGTTATGTGTTCTTAATGAATTAACCCCTCACCCTTAGTCTTAGAGTTCTGTTTTGCTATCATTATGACTTTGTGCCTTCTCTGACTAGTACTATAATAGAATGTCTTTCCTCGTCTTCTATATTGAACCTCTTTGTAGTTAAGGTGTCTTTCTTGTGGACAATATATAGTTAGGCTTGTTTTTTTTTTATATCTGATTGGATAATTTCTGTCTTTTGTGGCTGAGACCATTTACATTTGAAATGACTTAGATATTTTTTCATAAGATTATTGAAACCATTAACTGTTATCTTGCTATTATTTTCTATTTATCCCTTTTTTCTTTATTCTTTTCTCTCCTTTTTTTCTTTTTGATTAACTGATTTTTTTTTTCAAGGTAGGGTCTTATTCTCTAGCCCAGGCTGACCTGGAATGCACTCTGTAGTCCCAGGCTGGCCTCAAGCTCATGGCCATCTTCCCTCTGCCTCCCAAGTATGAGATCAAAGGTGTGCACCACCATGCCTGGCCTGAATTATTTTATAATTTTATTTTAATTGTTGGCATATTAACTAAAATTGTTTATCTTGCTATGTCACTGGCAGATTTAGCATTATTGTACACTCTTTAGTCTAACTTCAAGGGATATTTTCTATGTATTAAAACCTCACAACAGTGTACTTCCATTTCTTGCCTCCCTGATTTTGTTCTGTTGTATTCATGTGTGTTAAAAGCCCTCTGTCATATTATTATGATGAATGTTGAATCTTTTAAGGAGATTAAAACAATGAGAAAAGTATTATTTTCATGCAGTTCCTATTTCCTATGTTCTTTATTCCTTGTGTATGTTCATATTTTCACTTGGCATTAGTTTTCTGCCAGAAGGACTGCCTTGTTCTTGAGCACATGTGCTCCGGATGAATATGTCTTTTTGCTATTCTGTTTGTTTGTTTTTTTTTTTTTTTCCTTGAAAGAAGGTTTGCTAGTTCAGGGGTTTTGTTTGTGTGTCTATTTGTTTTTTTTTAAAGTATATGGGGAAATTCATTGATTTTGTTGTTGCTGCTGTGGTTGTTGTGGGATTGGGCTCTGGTTGGTATGAGAACGTATTAGGCTTGTGATTTTGAAGCTTCTAAATACATCAAAGAATTAAAAAACCCAGACTTCAAGTATAGTAAGTTACAGGGTAGGGTGAACATAGGAGATAAAAATATGAGAACTAAAAGGAAACCAGAAAACTCTTGCATAGAGGCTTGATTTAGTCCTCTTACAAATAAGGCATCCAATTAGGATGAGCCTTATTGCAAAGTTGAGGTGTGTAGGAAAGACCTTGATTGGCTAATGAGTGAGAAACGCTGATTCTGGAGGGGCCCACCCATGCAGGCTGAGCCTGGGGAGAGTTGAGGTAGAGACAGGAAGCGGCTGCTATTCAGAGCCATCTTGGATGAGACTGAATCAGGTTGGAGTTCTAGTCCTGTAGGGTAGAGCCACGTCTGTGTTCATGTGGACCAGTTCCCTGGCTGACTGAAGCTGCCTTGTGTCTAATCCCTGCCAATTTGCCATGCATGTTCTCTGGCTTTGTATTTGTCCTTCAGTGTGGAAAAAGTTCAGACATTGTTTCTTCTGCTTTTTCTCTTCCCACTTTTCACTTTTTTTCCTTTGTGGATTTTATTAAGCCTCTTGTTGACCCATAGCATACTTATGCTCTGCTTTCTGGCTTTCTCTGTGTTTCACTTGGGGTATTTCCTATTACCTACTTTTCTTTTATATTGTATAATCTCCCATTACTTTGATTCAATGTGTTTTTAAATCTCAAATACTGTCATTTTTATCTTTGATAGTTTTCCTTTGTGACTTTTTTCATCATCTGCTTTTCTAATGTTACTCTGGAGGAAAGAGGTTTTAATGATTTTTAAAAAGTCTGTATTTCTAATTCTAACATTGTCAGTTCTAGCTTGGCTGTAGTTGATCTCTACTCTTCCCCCTACTATATACTCTACTGGTAGAGTATGTATCCCAACTCTGTATGCCCGGTTTTTGATTGGATGCCATACACTGTGAATTTTACCTTTCTTGGGTATGTGCTGGTTTTTATTTCTGTAAGTATTCTCAAGCATTGCTGTATGACTCAGTTATTTGGAAGTAGGTTGCTTCTTCCAGGTCTTGCTGTTAAGGTGTGATTAGAGAGCAGTGCTCAGTCTCGAGGCAATATCTTCTGATTCTCTCATCATTGCTTTATGAGTTATGAGGCTGTTCAGTCTGACCTATGGCTATGGGCCCTATTCCTGGCTTGGTATGAGCGCTGGGTATGGTTTCCTCTACTCTTTCATTCTCACGTGTGTGCCACAGGCAGAAGGAGGACCACAGGTCTGTGAGGTTTTCTCTGCACTGCTTTCTCCCTTCAGGTACTCAGCCTCCCATTATCACACCTCATCTGGAGAATCCCTGGGCTTTTGTCAGAGTTTCCTTCTCTGTGCTTGGAAAATCAAGATAATATGTAAGGAGAGTTATTAGGAGAGAGTTATTTGTTTGCTTTCTGTGTTTTAGGGATATCTATTTTTATTTATTTATTTTTGCCTAATGTACTTCTTACAAATCATTTTGTAAGAAGTAAATGCAATCTTTACTACTCTGCCTTGACTGAAAACATATTGGGGCTGAACTACTCATTTCCTTACCTGTCCTCAGTTCATACAGTGCAGTCTCTGAAATGCTACCTGTGTCAGAGCTGTCTCTCTGAACTTGCTTGTCCTCATTTTCTAAACCTTTAGAGTGCTTTACTAATTTAGGATATTTAATTGAAACAGAGGAAGACAAATTAGTCTTTTATAACGTCTGATTTTTGAAGGCTTGATTCAAGGTCCATTCTATTTGGCTTAAAAAGAAAAGGATGGAAGTCTATGATGGTACTTTTTACATTTACAGTCTAAGCAGTTTAGAGATGAAGACAATATTTTAGCAGAACTCTTCACAGTATCTACTCTCGGCTATAAAGATGTCTGGTTGGAAACACTTTTTCATCTTATTAGTCTGCTTGGCTGTTACTCAGTGTGCACATTTAGCCTGCACTTGCCTCAGCCGTAGTTGTGATTGGACCATCTGTCTATTAAATTACTAAGACTCACATTTAGGGAATGTGCTTTCTTGTGGTTCAAAATTATTAAAACAGCAATCATAATAATTTGAGGAGTTATTTTTCTACATATGGTCCTTCTATTCTTTTTCCTGCTTCAGAAAAATCTATGTAGAGGCAGGCAGAATCTTTTGTTTTGTTCTATTTGGAGAAATAGGTTATAGCTTAAGAATATAATTGCCCTTCCTTTTCTAGAAAGAATAGGAACAGACCTTTTTTCCCCTTCTTTAGGTTTATAAGAAGCAAGACTCATAAAAGTTGATAGGTAACCTTTTTTTTTCTAGGCACAACTGTCAGGTAAGGAAAAGTCAGCCTTACCCTATCCTTGTGTCTGCTTTATAGCAAGGTGATGACTGCTTTTCATAAGGAAACCGGCCATAACAAAGAGCATCATGACTCAAAGCCCAACAAAGGACACCTTGAGTCAGCCTCCGAATCACTAAGAAGATTAAGTTTCAACCAGTGTGCTTTTAGTAAAAAAAAGTATAATATTTTAGGGGGGGGGGATTGGAGTGAATCGAAAGGCTTAGTTCATGGTGTTACTGTCTTCTCTGCTAATAACTACATGACTGAGTAAACTTGGAGTTGGGAACCTCCCCATTCTTACCTGTCATAACAAAACAAGCTAACATTTAAGAGGTGGTTTTATTGTGCCAGGTACATTGCTAGTTTTTCTCGTTAGGAGAAGGAGACTTTTAAAAAAACTATAGTAACCTTAGAAAATAAATAGAATGTAGGACTGGAGAGATGGCTCAGTGGATAAAGCACTCACCACTCATGAAGTACCTCAGTTTGATCCCCAGACCTTTCGTAAAGAGCCAGAAGCTGGCTGGCCTCTGTAATCCCAGCATGCTCATGGTGAGATGGGAGGCAGAGATGGGAATTTTCTGGAAACTCAAGGCCCAGCAAAGAACACTCCTTCCACACCCTGAGAATCTGTAGTGGGAAAAACTTCCTCAAATGAGGTGGACAGTTGTTCCTGGCCTCCACACTGCGCCAGGGCACTAGTGTGCGCGCATACACAAATGAAGTAGTTTTTCAAAAAATAAGTAAATAGAATTTAAATATTATCTATAGTTTACAGATATAGAATACTAGATAATTAAAAAATATCATGCAGCTTTACTGCTGAAGGATAATTTGATTTTAACTATACTCATGGTGGTTTGGATCAAAGGGCCACCATAAACTTATGTCTGCTTGGTCCCCAGCTGGGGGCAGTTTGAGGGGTGGAGCCTTGCTGGAGGACTTGCGTGTGTTACTGGGGGCGGGCTCAGGGGTGTTATAGCCTGCCAGAGCTCTGCTTACTCTCTTGCTGATATTCTCTACCTGCTGTGGCAGAGGTGATATCCAGCCTCTGCTCTACCCTCTTTCTCTGCCATCATGAAGCTTCCTCTTGAGACCATTAGCTAAAATAAACTCTTTCCTCTCATCAACTGCTTTTGGTCAGGTGCTTTGTCCCAGCAACTTGAAGGTGACAACAATAATACCAAAATATACTATAATATTTTGAAGCTATGAATTGCCATATATGCTGACATGATTAATATCTAAATTGAAGTAAGTCTGGCTTCCATTTTATTGCTATCAGTTTTTCTTCCCCTACATTGTATTCTCATTGAAATCTTAGGTATCAAGAACTGGTGCACTTGTGTACAGTCATGTCTTCTTCCTTTGAGATTCTAGAGCATTTGCTGTCATTTGTTAAGTACTTATATATTTGGGATATATATTTTTTATTTAGAAGCTGGATAGCTTAAACTGTTTAAATTTTTACTTTTATGTATTACTGTTACACTGGGGAGCTCCAGATGGAGCCACTCTTTCTATTGGGATTTAAACTGATAGGAAAAGATACTGCGCCTTGATCTTAGCCAAAAGACTGAGAAGCAATTTTGTTGTCATTAAACACAACATTGTGTCTTTAGTGTACATAACTTAGTAAATAATCATGGGAGAGAATTCTATTAGTACACCATTTTAGTTAAACATTCTCAGTTATTCAGTTCTCACAGATGAATTTACTATAAATGATTTTAAAATTTCATTTCTGTGACTATAAGTCAGTTTAGTGCTTTGCAAAAATTATTTAAACTTTTTATTAATAATTTTCATACACGTACCTAATACACACACACATATATATATAAGTATATATATATATATATATATATATTTTGTTTTTTCGAGGTAGGGTCTCGCTCTAGTCCAGGCTGACCTGAAATTCACTATGTAGTCTCAGGGTGGCCTTGAACTCACGGCAATCCTCCTACCTTTGCCTCCCGAGTGCTGGGATTAAAGGCATGTGCCACCACGCCCGGCTCATGTACCTAATATATTTTGATCATAACCTCCTCTCAATCTTTCTTTACCATCTCTTCCCTAGCCCCCCCCATCTTCTTCTGTTTCCATGGGGGGTTTTGCCCTCTTCATCATCCATAGCCACGATGGCATGCTGATGGCCCACTATTTTCTTTCTTTTTTTTTTCTTCGAGGTAGGGTCTCGCTCTAGCCCAGGCTGACCTGGAATTCACTATGTAGTCTCAGGGTGGCCTTGAACTCACGGCAATCCTCCTACCTCTGCCTCCCGAGTGCTGGGATTAAAGGCATGCGCCACCACGCCTGGCTGGCCCACTATTTTCAATAGCTGCTGTTAGATCATGAATGCAATGGCTTCTTGGTGTCTGGAAGACAGTGTTTCTAAGCGTTCCTCCCTGTCCTGTGGCTTTCAAGTGTCACTCCTCAGCACTCTGATGAGTTTTGAGCCTCCCCAGTATTCACCGACATCTGCACAAAGCAGATTCTCTGACAGAAGTAAGAGCAGCTCTATTGCTGAGGTCCTTGTTCCATTTGGAGTTGGTGTTGAAGAGAGTTCTCCAGAGTGAGTGGTTTAACTTAGCTTAGAGACTATCGAGAAGGAGTCAGTCCAGTTACTTAGCTCCATACCTCCGTTTCTGAAGTTTCAAAAGTTGGTGTTCTCTTTTTTCCCCTTATAAAGAAATTTAAAAAATATTGGACTACCTACTATTACTACTGTTATTTCTAACTCAGAAGTCAACTAATGCCATACATGGTAGTGCATGACTGTAATACCACACTGGGTAGGGACAGCTGAGGCAGAGGATTGCAGGTTCAAGGCTAGCTGGGGCTGGACAGTGGCACTGTCTAAAAAATAAAGTAGTCAGCAAACCTTCTGGGGTTTTAGTATTCTTATCCATAAAACACTGAGGACAATTATATATATATATATGGCCTTTATGGACACATTACTCCTGAATTTATGAAACATAAAAGCTTGAGATAATTTTCAGCATTGGAAAGTAACATTTGATTATTGCACTTAAAATATCAGCTATAGGCTAACTGTATTTTTCTCTAAAGTACTTTGTGATTTTATTTTTATAATTAATTTTCTTTTCTTTTCTAATTGATCAGTACTCCCTCGCGTGTGGCTAAAGGAGGAGTCGACCATACCAGAATGAGTCTGCATGGTGCTACTGGGGGACATGAGAGATCTCGAGATAGACGAAGGTCAAGTGACAGATCACGAGATTCATCTCATGAGAGAGCAGAGTCTCAGCTCACTCCTTGCATTAGAAATGTTACTTCACCAACACGACAGCACCATTTTGGTATGTAAAGTCAGCTGGCTTACCAGTTCTTACAAGCCTGTCTTTTTAAGTTACAGTGACATTAAATTGTGCCTGATACTTCTGAGTAAAATTAGTATCTTTGTTTTAATTCAGTTTTTATTTTAGCTAACCATAAATCTTATTGTGAAAAAAAACTTATTAAATGCAACTGAAAGATGAATTTTTTAAAAGACTTGAGATCTTAGAAATAATATTTTAAAAGTCTTTAAAGTGGATATGTAGATTTTTAAAGAAATTTTCAAGTTAAATTTTACCTAAGTAGCAATGGCTTATTATAAAATAGCTTGTAGTAAGGTAAAGTATTGCTAGGAATTCCTATTAATCATGCTAGTAAATAAAGTGAAAGTAACCATTATGGAGTTACTTATTCTGACTTTTGACAACTCTGGTCTTTCCCTTCCTCCCACTCATTTCTATAAATGAACATATCAGCCCAGGTGAGCACATTGTGGGGCTGTAAATGTGCCCATGTAGCATGAACTTGCTATTTTACATTTTCCCCAGAGGGTATAAATTAAGTGCTCTGACTTAGAGCTGGGGCACAGCTTCTGTCATAGAGAGTGCTGAGCATGTGCAAGGTCCTGGGCTGCTCTTCTCACACCCCTGGGGGAAAGAAAGAGCATATTTAGGCCAGGGATATAGCCCATGGGTAGAGCAGCAGATTAGCATGTGCAAGACTTTCCCAGTCCCCAACATATAAAAGCATCCTTTGGTGTAACTGTATGAGGTCATTTCTGATAGCCTGTTATAAATCAGAATCATTTATACCAGGTCTTCACTGTATAGAGAAGATGGTATTATCTAGGTCCATGAAGACAGAAATGAGCAGAAGTTACAGTGAGAGCTAACAGAGTCTTGTATGTAGATTTCAGTCCCTGGCTGCAAGGTAGCAGAATATAATATTTTATTACTTTTTATTTTTTTAACTTTTGGGTGCTACCAGCATGGAGGAAATGGGGAAAGGGGGGGCCAGAGTAGCTCTGGAGGTTAGCAAACCTAATTATATAGTCAGCGATGCTGTACAGAATGTTCTAAGTAGCCTGAGTCACAAAGGAATTTGGCAAATGCTGATGGAGCTGATGAAACAGAGGTACATTTTTTAGGTCACCTTTAAATTTTAGTGCTCTACCTTCTAAAAAAATCCTATCATAAAATCTTGTTTTCTGTTTCCTTGTTATAGAATGCTGGAGCACCTGAAGGAAATCTAGCAGCTTTTTTCTGTCTATGGAAACTATAGATCCATTAAAATTTGTACCATTTTTTTATTCAACAAAAGTGAAAAATGGGAAGAAAACATTCATCTGGGCGTGGTGGGTGGTGCACATCTACAATCCCATTGGAGACAGGAGGATCAAAGTTACCATGGCTCCTTAGCAAATTTGAGGCTAGCCTGGGCTACATGAGACTGCATCTCAACAGAAAGCAAGAAAACAGTATATTCTCAGCTGCTCACCCTACTTTCTTTAGTAGACAGTAAGAGCTGGTGAAAAATAAATAATTCCTAATGTCTAGTTATTTTCTTCCTTTGTGAGATAAATTGCTGGTTTTAGCATGTCCTTATTACAGCATGTTTCCAAAGTTTGTACTTGTAATGTTATCCTTTGCAGTAATTAGGGCAATTGAAATTGGTGTTCTCAGGCTGTGTAGTAGCACATGTCTGTGTTCTCAGCATGTTGAAAACTAGGGTGGGAGAATTGCAAGGTTGAGGCCAGCCTGAACTACATAGTGAGACCCAAACAAAGCTCATGAAAATTGATGCTATTAGTAATCTTTACTTTCAGTACAATTTGTTTGATTTATGAGACTATTTGGGTTTCTGCATTATATTTTTCAGAGGAATAATAATATAAAATTTATCTTAAGTTTGACATTTGGATGGGGTCAACATTACTCAACTGAAAATCTACAAATAAAGATTTTAGAAAATATATTGATGGAAAATAAATTGGGAAATAAATTGTTTCTTGAGTTCTTGAAAATGATGCTTGAAATAGAAAAATTCTGGGATTCAAAACAACTTTTCCAAATCAAATATCTTAAAAGATACAGCTTTTGAGTTTAAAAATTATATAACTTTAGCATCTTTATTGCAGAACGAGAAAAAGATCATAGTTCCTCTCGTCCAAGCAGTCCTCGTCCTCAGAAACCCTCCCCTAATGGTTCCATGAGCAGTGCTGGGAACAGCAGCAGAAACAGTAGTCAGTCAAGTTCAGATGGGAGCTGTAAGACCTCTGGAGAGATGGTATTTGTATATGAAAATGCAAAAGAAGGCGCTCGGAACGTGAGACCATCAGAGCGAGTGACGCTGATTGTGGATAACACTAGATTTGTCGTAGACCCATCTATTTTTACTGCACAGCCAAATACAATGTTGGGCAGGTGTGTACTGTTGCTGTTTTTTATGTGACTAGCTCACAGTCACTCATTCTCTTAATCTTTTTCATGTAAATTTCAGTAATTCTCTTATAATGTAGCATTTCTCTTTTATAGATGAAAGAACTGAAATTTGGAGGTTATGTGTACAAGTTGTTAATACAACTAAAATGTATAGAGCAATAGCTTGAATTTGTTTTTATTTCTAACATTCTTTGGAGTACCAGTAATAATAGCAAATATATTTGTCATTTAAGTCAGTATACTAAAATATCTACAGATTGAGACTATAGATTGAATCTACCCAGGTGAACTTCAGTGATGATCTATTTTTCAAACTTGAGTTCCTAAATTTAACTACAAGATATAGACGGTTATGTATCATTTTTGTCTGAAGAAAAAAGTTTGGGTAGTTGTGAGGTTAACATGAGCTGTCAGTTTGATGTAGATATTTAGAAGAAGAAAAGGTGACTAAAAAGTATACTTCATGGAATGGAATTAGTAGTCATCTTTTGACTCGTGCCGGGTACAAGATCATAGATAAAAGTTGGAGGCTGGGGAGATAGCTCAGTGGTTAAAGGTACTTGCTTGTAATGCCTGCTGGCCTAGGCTCAATTCCCCAGTACCCATGTAAAGTCAAATGCACAAAGTGGCACATACATCTGGACTTCAGTGGCAAGATGCCCTGACATGTACATATTCTCCCTCTCTCTCATTGCAAATAAACAAAAAATATTTATATAAGGCTATATAGACTTCATTTTCAACATGTCCAAAATGAGGATCAGATATTTTAAAGAGGAAAATTATTGTCATTAAAATGAAAGATATATGTAAATTAAATAAAAGCTTACATGAGGGAAAACCTTGTACTACTTTTCTATTTTGCGTATGTGATGATTGTGCTATAGTGTGGTGTGTGTGGGAGAAAGGGAGAGGGGAGATATTCTCAAAATGCAGAATAAATGCTGGCACTGTGAATTGTGATATTGTGTAATTTTCTTCTTTTTCTTTTTGTGACAGAGTTTCACTCTGCCTACTCTAAATCCCTGGCTCTCCTGGTCTTGGACCTCTGGTGATCCTCCTGCCTCTTTTCTACTGAGTGATGGGATTATAAGCATAAACCCCTATGCCTAGCTTTACTGTGTACATTTTGAGTAGCTAAATGATTTCTTTCAACACGGTCACTAGGTTTTATATCCATCAGAAGATGTATTTTTAGTATCATCTTGAGATTATTGAGGGAGGTGATAATAAAGGCAGGTAACCTGATATTGTTAGTTTTACATAAATTTTAAAACAGAAAATCAGATATTTGAACTTTTACTTCAGCTATTTTGAAGATATTTTCAAGTATTCATGTTAGCCTAAAAGAATAACTTTTGTCTTTAAAAGAAATTCAAGTATTTGAGAAAACTTCATGACATCAGACGCTTGAGAGACTTTTTATCAGTGAAAGCTTCGTTTCATGCCAGTTGACTGAAACACATCTTTGGGGATAGAGATTAATATTCATGGGAACTGGAAAGCAGTTAGCATTCTTTTAGAAACTGAAATAAACAAGGGTTTGTTCTTCATGGCTTTCTAAAAGAGCAAGCCATTTAAATTAGGAATTTATTGAGTACAATACTTAGAATACCCACATTTACTTTGAGACTAGTGGTATCTTTCAATTTCACAACTTAATGTTTTTTAAAATCATTATACATTTTTCTAAGAGTATTAAACTTTTTGTTGCAAAGGCCATATTTTGTAAGTTGTCTCTTTACTAGTTTTTGTTAAAGGGCAATAATATATGATAAAACATAAAATTCCTTTTTCTTTTCCATTTTCCATTCCCCCCATCTTTTTTTAAAAAAATATTTTATTTATTTGCAGCAGAGAGAGATAGGAGACAGAGAATGGGTCTGCCGGGGCCTCAAGCCACTGCAAACGATGCATGCACCACTTTGTGCATCTGGCTTTATGTGGGTGCTGGGGAATCAAACCAAGGTCCTTAAGCTTTGCAGGCAAGCACCTTAACCGCTGAACCATCTCTCCAGCCCTTCCCCTGTCTTTTTGAGGTAGTATTTCACTCTAGTTCCAGGAACTCACCCTGTAGCTCCAGGCTAGCCTCAAACTCACAGCAATCTTTCTACCTCAGTCTCCTCTGAGTCCTGGGACTAAAGCCATCATGCAGAGCTTAATTTTTTATATAAAAATAAATATTAAGAGCTTTTTAGTCACTGAATTAAACTTTCCATTCTCTTCTTTTCTGTTCTTACCCCTCCTGGCACTTAATGACTTATTTTCAATTCTAGGATTCAAGTTCTTTGACTTTTAAGTAGGTTTTCTTACATTAATAGTTTTTTGAAACATAAAGTAAGCCTCTAACAGCTTACTTTATCCCAGTTTAGCTTTCTATATTATATTATATTAGTAGCAATTTCAAGGAAAAGGCACAGATAATTTACCCCATGCCCCCTTTCTGGAATAGAATAAAAATCATCTTTTCCTCTAGAATGATTTTTGAGTTGGTTGCTTTTTCCTGAGGGAAGGAAATTGGAAATTTCCTTAGCTTCTAAATTTTACTATTTTTATTCATTGATGATGATGATGATGATGATTATTATTATTTTACTTGGGGGGGGTGGGTTGAGACAGGTTCTTGCTATGTAGCCATGGCTAACCTGGAACTCTGTAGCACAGGCCAGCTTTGAATTTGTGGCATTACTACCTCAGCCTCCTGAGTACCAAGTTTACAGGCATGTGCCAATATGATTGGCTCAGAAGATGTCTTTTTATTTTTCTAATGCTTAAAGTACAATTAATTTTCACTTTTGTACATAAAACTGATTTTTCTTTTGAGGGAATTGTTCTACTAATGTGTTTCTTAATTACTATCATAGGATGTTTGGATCTGGCCGAGAACACAATTTCACACGTCCCAATGAGAAAGGAGAATATGAGGTGGCAGAAGGAATTGGTTCCACTGTGTTTCGAGCTATTCTGGTGCGTATTTCTTGTATGTGACTCCTTAACTATAGACAGACCCATCCTTGGTAGGCATTTAGTTATCTCTTTGGAGAAGGAAGATTATTATCATTTAGTACACAAAGATAATATGGTATATGCAAATGAATTTATGACATTAAGGTGAGATATAGGTCTTTTCAGTGTTAAATAGTGACATTTCTGGCATTATATTTTTCCTCTTTTTTTCTCTTAAATATAATAAATAGGTCAGCCATTTTGGCTACCTGAGAATGAATATGACTTCTTGGATCACAATAATCTATTGCCCCAGACAAACAATCTAGAAATATTTATACATTTAGATATCATCTCCTTGGTTTTTCATTATTGTTAGTGTCTTTATTTTAAACTGTTCTTATTCTTGTTTTCTTTTTTGAGGTTTTCATTTTATTTTTTTAATTTTTATTATTTGCAAGCAGAGAATGATAGAGAAAAGAGAGACAGACAGATAGAGAAGGAATGGGCGGGCCAGGGCCCCCAGCCGCTGCAAACAAACTCCAGATGTATGTGTCACCCTGTGCATCTGGCTTTATGTAGGTACTGGGAATTGAACCCAGATTGTTAGGCTTTGTAAGCAAGCACCTTAACTACTGAGCCATCTCCAGCTCAAGGTTTTTCTTTTTTAATTTTATTTATTTGCAAGCAGAAAGATAGAAGAGAGTGAGACAGCAAATGGGCACACCAGGGCCTCCAGCTGCTGCAAACAAACTTCAGATGTATACGCCACTGGCTTTACGTGGGCACTAGAGAATCAAACCCAGGTTGTTAGGTTTTGCAGGCAAGCGCCTCAACCACTGAGCCATCTTTCCAGCCCTTTTCTGAGGTTTTAATGTTTTATTTTAGAAAATATTTGGGGACTGGGGAGATGGCTCAGTAGAAGGTGCTTGCTTCCAAAGCTTGCTGGCCAGGGTTCAGTACCCACATAAAGCCACACACACAAAGTGGTGTATGGAACTAGAATTTGTTTGCTATGGCAAGAGGCCCTAGCATGCCCATTCCCTTTCTCAAAAAATAAAAATAAAAAAAGAATACAAAAAGAATATTTTGATAAATGTTATAGAGTCACTACTTGTAATTCCAGTTGAGCATCTAACTCTAAATATGCCAAATTATACCAAATCTGTCTGGGCCATTATAGGTAAAAATTTTAAACTTGTTAGAGGTCCCACCTAACTTTAAAGTTCCAAGATATAAAAATATTAAAGCTAGAGCCAGACATGGTGGTGCACGCCTTTAATCCCAGCACTCAGGAGGCAAAGGGCAGGAGGATAGCTGTGAGTTCAAGGCCACCCTGAGACTACATAGTGAATTCCAGGTCAGCCTGGGCTAAAGTGAGACCCTACCTTGAAAAATCCAAAAATAAATAAATAAAAGTATCAGAGCTCTACTGTTTTTGAAAGTGTTGCCAACTCAGCCTTAACAAATTACTTGGATGACCTTGTGTTCTAGGTACTTTATGCTTTTTTTTTTTCCAGGATTACTATAAGACAGGAATAATCCGTTGTCCTGATGGCATATCTATTCCTGAGCTAAGAGAAGCCTGCGATTATCTTTGTATCTCCTTTGAATATAGTACAATTAAGTGTAGAGATCTCAGTAAGTATGTTTTGGAAAGTTATAGTGGATTGTGATGTGAAGCCTTTGAGTTACCTTAAATGTTTGTTTAGTTGAAATTTTTTTTCAGGTGGCTGTTGTGCTTAGTTGAGTTTTAAACATTTGGGTATTAACGTTTGTTTTTTTTTGTTGACAAATGCAGCATTCTGGAAATCTCTATATGGTTTTCTAAAATTATTTTCAGCTTTAATAATTTTTTAAAAATAGATTTCTTCCTTGGCTGTTTCCCGTATCATTTGCTATCACTAGCTTGGGAGCTTTGGCTTTGCCTTCATTCCTTAGATTCCACCCCTACACACTTACAATTTTTGTATTACTGTGTAAGATAATGTCCTGAACACTATAGAAAGTGTACATAATTCTTGACAAATATACTTGTCATTGGATCTCTGCATATTTGATAAGAATTTTAGTTCTCCTGTGGTTTGGACATAGATTATCACTAGTTTTTTTCTTGTTTCTTTTTGGGGGATTTTTTTTTTTTTTTTTTTTTTTTGGTGGCAGGGTCTAATGTATCCCAGTTTGGCCTCAAACATGGTATATAGCTAGTATGGCCTTGAACTGATCCTCCTCCTTCAACCTCCCAAGTGCTGAGACTTGAGGAGTGTGTCACCATGCCTAGCTCTGTATCATCACTATTAAGGATGTTTCATCTGTGGAATTGGAAACAAGAATCTTTATGTAAAATATGCAGTATGATTGTCTAGGCTTTTGACTTCTTAGTTATGTTTATAGTTATTTCTAGGTTACTTTAATACATATTACTAAAATTTTTAAAGGTTCTCAAAGACCTGAGTAAGAGAAAACATAAAATTAGGAAAGATTAGATGTGGTCTTGCAAAAATGAAAAAGAATAGTGTATGTATATATTTGAGCTCAGAATTTTTTCCTGAATATATGTGCCATTACCGAATATTTGAAATGACACTTTGCATGAAAATAGCTAGGCTTACTTTTTGCATACACAGATCCTAATTTCTTAGGCAAGTTATTTACAATCTTATTTTTTTTAATTTTCATTTTTAACTGGAAACATTTCACAAAGTTGGGAAGATTAAATGAATATTGCCTGACAAACAATTGTAAGGATTTACTTTATTTTTATTTTATATTTTATTCATTTTCAAGCAGAGAGAGAGAGAGAGAGAGAGAGAGAGAGAGAGAGAGAGAGAGAGAGAGAGAGAGAGAGAGAGCGAGCACCAGGGCCACCACCTTGTGGGTCTGGCTTATGTGGGTCCTGGGGAATTGAACCCGGGGCCTTAGGCACTGGAGGCGAGTGCCTTAACCGCTGAGCCATCTCTCCAGCTTTATTTTTAAAAAATATTTTATTTATTCATTTTCAAGCAGAGATGCAGAGAAAGAGAGAGAGAGAGAGAGAGAGAGAGAGAGAGAGAGAGAGAGAGAGAGAGAGAGAGAGCGCACACCAGGGCCACTACCTTGTGGGTCTGGCTTATGTGGGTACTGGGCTTTAGGCACTGGAGGCAAGTGCCTTAACCACTGAGCAATCTCTCCAGCCCCAAGGATTTACTTTATAAAAAAAGCAATAAGAAGAAATAAATTTACAGAAAAACAAAGTTCCTGTGTGTACAATATTGTATGTTGATATGAAAATATAAATAATTTGTGTTAATAAGTATACTTTGGTAATAATTTGTGTAATGGTTAATATTCTTACTTGATATCAGGTATTGGGTCCATAAAAGTTAATGACAAAAGTTCCTGCTTGTAATAATAGTGTGAAAGACACACAGTAAAATCTGTTGTGATGTTAGAGGGAGACCAGGAACTAGATGACTAGATGAGAACATAAGTGCTATCCTACTGAGAAGTGGGAGTCAGAGAGGCTTTGTGGAGGAGAGGGGAGAGAAGCATGTTTCGGGCAGAAGGAATGTTTGTTCTGAGGCATGAAGGTTGGTACAAGGAAGAACTGATTTCTCAGCCATCTGTCACAGAATTTACCACATAGTGAAGGACCTCTGTGGTGTCCCACCTACCTATCAGTGGGTACATTCTCCTTCCAGGTAAGAACTATAATCCAGAAGTTTCGGGATAAAAGAAATGAATATAGTGTCCTTGGGTGAAAGAGGGATGAAAATGAAGTTCAAGTTCTGAATAAAGTGCTCATTTTAGTCAGCCCAAGAATGAAAGGTATTGTCTGCCCATGAGCTGACAGAATGTCTACAAAAACCAAAGAAGTGGTGTGTGTGTGTGTGTGTGTGTGTGCAGTAAGTAAACTCACAGCCTTTGAGTGCTAGGCAAGCACTCTTATCACTAAGCTACACTTCCAGCCTATCCAAGCTGAGAACGGGAAACCACAGACAGACCTTGTCATGAACCACAGAAACATAGAGTGGGCTGTGCTCATTTCTTCTCTCCGCCCTCTCCTCACCAGGTCTTACTGTTCCTCAATGTTTTCCATTTGGAGCAGTAAGCTGGTCTGGGCTTGACACAGGGCCTGTACCTGCTGTTCTCTCACTCGCTCCTGATCCTGTGGTTACTGTCTACTCTCTCCAACTTTGTATGAAAACTGTTTTTAGGTAGCATTTGGTGACTAACGAATAACCAGCATGCCATCTGTAGGATTCCAAAGTGGTGTGACCTGATGTGGTGTTTTATTTGTTTGTGCTTTGCCTCTGCTTTTACTTACCAAGGCCCCAAAATGAAGCTGTTTCTGTGGGCTTCATTTCAGGTGCCCTGATGCATGAGTTATCAAATGATGGTGCTCGTAGACAGTTTGAATTTTATCTGGAAGAAATGATCCTTCCTCTCATGGTAGCCAGTGCCCAGAGTGGCGAACGAGAGTGCCATATAGTGGTGCTCACAGACGACGATGTAGTGGATTGGGACGAGGAGTATCCACCACAGATGGGCGAGGAGTACTCACAAAGTAAGTCCCGTGTCACGCTTCTGCATCATTGCTCACCTCTGCCTTTTAATGTTAGTCGTTCATGCACCATAGATAGCAGACTAGCTTGGGGGTCAAATTCAACCCCACTGCCTGTTTATAAGTGAAGTTTTATGTATTGCCTATGGCTGCTTTCATGTTACCGTGGCAGAGTTGAGTAGCTGAACAGAGGTTGCATGCTCGAAAAGCCTAAAGTATTTACTCTCTGGGCCTGTGCAGCAAATGTGTGCCTACCCTTGTCATGCTCAGAAGTGAAGGTGAATCAAGATGCTCTTTTTAGAGTCAGTGTTCCTGGAGGATGCACTGAACCTTCCCAGAGTTGTGTTGGATGGACACCAGTTCTCCATGTGTTTCTGAGCAAGTCAGCATGCCTTGAGGAGCCCTGACTTCTCGTTTGGTCCCATTCCCAAACTTTTATGGTAGCCCTTTTTTGTCAGGAAATCGGTTTTAAAAAGAATAAATTTTGAACATTTTTAAGCAGTATCTGGGTTGAAAGGCTGTAGAAACTTGGTCCATAGTCTAGTTTCTTACTCTGTGTTTTGGTGTGATGACTCAGTAAGAAATAGAGATTGAGTAAAAATTAGGAATATGGAAAGTACACAAGTCTTTTAATCTTTGATTTTTCCAAAAACTAAACAAAAAGCTGATGACATGATAATTTTGTTGATGTCCTAAAATTCTTTTCAGAAGCTACTTTATTACAAATGATGGAGTGTGTTTTGGAATGGAGGCTTAAGATTTTTCTCTTACAGTGATGTGCTTACATGAGGGTTGTGATTCTTTGTAAAGTCATAGGAGGTGGTTTTTAGTTTTTTTTATTTCCTCAGTCCTAGGCTCTTTCCTGACAATGATTTTTTTTCCCCAATAAGTGGAATAAAAAAATTGAACAAAACAGAAAAATGAAAGACTACCAAAAGTCAACAGAAATATACTGTTATTTTCTGTTAAGAAAGATGACTGAATAAACTTATCATTTATATTTTAGTTTTCAAAAGATTGAACCCCAAGAGAGTTGAGGCAAGCTTAGAAACAGATGATGTTGTATTGATGCTGGGATCGAAGTCAGCTGGCCTTCTCTAGTGTTGCAGTTTTCCTTTCAAGTTTTTTCCTTATTTTCATCATAAGCTTTGAAGCTTAAAAGGATTGGAAACATTTTCACTTGTAACTATGTTTCATTGATGTTCTTACACAAGCCTCCTTAGCTGATTAATTTCCCAAGCCTGACTATCCTTTCTGAGCTGTAAAAAAATATTTATCTTAAAATACCAGTAATCTCAAAGATTTAGTGATAATCTCAGATTAATCCCATAAGTAAAATTTGTATACGTATTTTCCTTTATTGGCTCTTAGACCAGCATGCTTGGTTTGAGTATATTTTTCTTCTTTTGAAAAAACCTCTGCAGTTCACCTTTTAAGGGAGATAACTCCACCTGAAAGAGAGGAGGCGAGGAGGGTCCATCAGTCTAACTCCCTGAAGTTCCCAGCACATTTGGAAGACTCAACATGTTGTCAGTGGAATGTCTGCCCTTTGCAAAGCCAGTTTGCTCTAAACAGACTAACCTAGGCAGCACATGCTCGAATCTGCCATTGTTAACATCAGTGTTAAGTGGGGCTGTTCGCTTGGATGGAAACCAGTTTGTGGGGAGGGGCTTTGCCTTTTGGGGAATTATTAATAGTTGATCAGTCCATTAAATGTGAACTGTATCATGTATTCTCTGACAAGGCAGTTCTCCTATCTCCAGACTAGGCCTTGCAGGCATCTTAGCAAAGCACTTTGCTTGGCCTGCTTGACAGTGATGTGTTGTTACTGATGTCTTCTTTCGGTTGTCTTATTTGAAATTTGGGGCAGATCCCATTCCAGTAAGTGGATGTGTATCTTTCCAAAGGAGATTCTTCCTGTGTATTGAGTCACCTGACATTGCTTCTACATTAACTCCTGAATGCGGCCCTGTCCTGTTGGCTAGTCTTTCTTTGGCACTAGTGCATCTGTTCTGGGGGCTTTTAGGGCTATCAAGCCCCTTTTGTGATCAAGACAAGATTAATGTAATCTCTTAAGTAATTTGATTTTAATGTGAAATATTTTTGTCTTTTTGTCCCAGTTATTTATAGCACAAAATTATATAGATTTTTCAAGTACATTGAAAACAGAGACGTGGCCAAATCAGTTTTGAAGGAGAGAGGTCTTAAGAAGATTAGATTGGGAATAGAAGGTAAGACATTATTACTTCATTTTCTTAAAAAAAGATACAGCAACCAAGTTTAAAAAATTGGGTTGTTTTTATAGTTCAAATAGTTTGAGGAAAAAAGCTTTGGTAAAGATCACTGGCTGCTTATGAAGAAAATAAATAATAAACCGAAACTCAATCTTCTTTTGAGAAGACAGATGGAAGCTATTAGAAATTATTCATTTCAATAAGATTCCCTAGTGACAGGGCTGGGGAGATGGCTCAGTGGTTAAAGGTGCTTGCTTGCAAAGCCTGCTGGTCCAGCACCCATATAAAGCCAGATAGTGGTCATGCACCTGAAGCTCATTTGTAGTGGCAAGAGATGCTGGGGCACCTACACACACGTACACACATGCATGCTCACATGCGCATAGGAGTAAATGAAACTTATTAAAAGATTCCCTAGAGATTGAGAGATTTCCTTCCTTCCTGCCTCACCACCCTGAATGTGCCCGTTCTTGTGTGCTCTCAGAAGCTAAGCAGGATGGAGCTAGTTAGTACTCGAATAAGAAAGAGAGAAATTATTATTATTATTCTGCCATAGCATGCTCTAATTTGCTTGCGACAAAGCTCCTGAGGTATGTGTAGGCTCATGTATGTGTACATTCCCATAAACTTTGCAGGGCTATTGTCTAGTGGTCTTTGAAGCCCAGTAGATTTAAACCCACCTTTTGAAGAACCATGTGGTAGTAGTACTGGTAGCATTCTGGTATGCTAATAGTTAGCTCTTTTTAGGTTTAAATAACAGATTCTAAAACTTCTTTCATCTTAAATGCATACAGTTTTACTTAGCCTTTTACTTTATGATGTAAATGATTTTTTTCTCCATATGCCTTGTCATATGCTTCTGTTACTTTAAAATATCCTTATCCTTCTTGGCACTGTGTAAAGAGTAGAGATGCTGGAGTCAGATCATTTATAAATTAATGGCTATGCGTTGGCCACTGCACTTAAACCTGGTTCCTTCATCTAAAACGGGGAGCATTGGTAAGCACTCCATGAGCTTATTTTAAGGATGGAATGAATTAACACATGGGAAGCATTTGAAGCAGTAGCTGGTATGTGGTGAGCTCTCAATGTGTGCTTGTGATGGCAATAGTGAAGACAGTAGTGCTGATGAAGGACCTGGCTGCACTGCTGGAGGTCACAGTAATGAGCTGCTGCACACTTGAAAAGAATGACCAGAAACTGTGGGGTTTTTTGAGGAGGGGCAAGGAGGAGACTTTGGGCTTAAATGCAGTGGGATTGCTGGCACGTGTTTGTCTTCAGTGTCACTTTGCACTTTGGTCTCGGAGCTCGAGAGAAGGAGACTAACTGGAAGACACTGCAGGACTTTCTCAGTCCCCTTGGCACGATGGTGCTGCACAAAGAAAAGACCAAGTGCAGAAGTGTTGAGGTAGGAGTGAACTTCACGTATTTGAGATACAGAAAACACAAATATGGCTTGTTAGCTGCTTGGTCTCTACACTAGGGAGATTGAAACAGATAGATTTGGTGGAAGTAGTGTCGGGCCAGAAGATTCAGCGTCTTTTAGGTTAAGCTAAGGAGTGTACTGGACTCATGTCTTGAGGTAAGCACCTGCCTTTCTGAGCATCGTTTTTTAATGTGGATAATGAAGTTAATATTCTGTATATCTCAGGATGGTGTTGATGATCAAATGAGACTTACTAGAAATCACCTTCCCCTTGGTCTCCATAGGAATTTGGCTGGGATCCCAGTTCCACTTATGGGTTCCTGGCCACTGAGTGGAGATCTTAGCAAGAGAGCCTTTGATTCCTCAGGTTGAGTGCCACTACTGCACAGGTGTGTGCATCTTGTCATGCTGGTTGCTGTCGTGTAGCAGTGTCCTCTGCTTTCTCCCAACATTGTTGGCCCTGGCAGCTCATGGAGCGCTTTCCAGCTTTCCAGCACTATACGGGCTAACCATCTGGGAACTGGCTTCCTTCTAGATTCCAGCTGGGCCTCTTGATGTCATGAGTCAGCAGCCTGTGGTGTCTTCAGCAATAGGGTCTTTTACCTGAGGTGGGTAATTAAGTGCTTTGACAGAGCCTGTCTTGTTTTGGGGACCTCAAAGGTCTCTCTGATCAACAACTCATTGTAGGTAGTAAACAACTTCTGGTACTGGGAGTTACAAACAAGCGCCAGTTGTATCAGGGTTAGGCTTCATCCCACCCTATTCAGGGCCCTTCTTACCAGAAGATACCCCCGTATTGCTTTGAAGGGTTATATCTTTTAGCCTACTGTCCAAGAGTACAGATCTATGGTACCAGTTTGTTTTGTATTTAGTTTTGTGTATATCTTACCCAGCCCTCCCATTCCATCCCCCCAAACCCTTCCATCCATATTATCTGTCTCTACAGTTGCATGTCAGGATTGCTTGCCGTTCATTCAAGATGATCCTGATTAGAAACCGCAGATGAATTGAGCAGCTATAAACATGGTTGAGCAAATATCTCTGTATTGAAGAGAGGAGCCTTTAGGGTAGATGCTCAGTAGAGGCATAGCTGGGTCAGTTGGTAGCTTTATTTTCATCTTTTTCAGGAGCCTCCACACTGATTTCCATAGTGGTTGTACAAGTTTGCACTCCCACCATCAGTGAATGAGGGTTCTTACCCCCTTCACCCTCACCAACATCTATTGCTTTGTTGAATGTTTGCCATTCTAGCCAGAGTAAGGTGGAATCTCATAGTTGTTTTAATTAGCATTTTCCTGATGATTAAGGATGTTGAAGATTTTCTTGAGTACATTAGCCATTTGTAGCTTCTCCTTTGTGAATTCCTTGTTCAGGTCACGGTCCCATTTTTTGAGTGGATTGCTTGATTTTTTTATTACTTAATTTTTTGAGTTTTTTGTAGATTCTAGGTATTAGGAGTCTGTCTGTGGTATAGCTGGCGAAGATTTTCTCCCATTCTGATGGTGGTCTGTTAGCTTTGTGCATTGTATGTTTGTCTATACAAAAGCTTTTTAGCATGATGAGAGCCCATTGGTTGAGTGATTGTTGAATTTCCTGGGCTACTGGGAATTGAATGTTCAGGGAGTTTTTCCCCACTTCTATATTGTGGAGAGTTCCTCCTAGATTTTTTCTTCCAGGTTTTTAAGGGCTTGGGGCTTATATTGAGGTCTTTAATCCATTTGGAGTTTACTTTGTGCACAGAGAGAAGAGTGGGTCTAGTTTCATTTTTTTTTTTTTTACATGTGTTTATCCAATTTGTCCAGCATCATTTGTTGAAGATGATGTCTTTTATCTCTGCAAAGAATGATGCTGGGATTTTTGCTGGTATCACAGTGAGTCTGTATCATGGTTTGATCCAGGTGTCCCCCACAAACAATTGAATGTGTTCTGATAGATCGATCCTCAGCTGATGGCAGTTTGGGTTTTACAACCTCGATGAAGCTGTGTTGTTGGGGGTGGGCTTATGGGGGTTCTAAGCCAGCTTCCCCTTGCTAGTGTTTGGCACACCTTCCTGCCGCTGTTTGCTTGGGTTCTCTCTGCGCAGCAACAAGAAAGCTGACTGCAACAGTTTTGGTACCAGGAGTGGGGTCATCTGTTGCTGCTGAAACTCTGATCTTGTGGCTTTGGTTTTCTGGAAGTGATCTACAGGAGGAATGTGGAAGGATTTGAACTCTCAGCCTAAGAGATGCCTCGCAGTGTTGTGAGTACAGCTTCATGGATCATTCTGGTCGGAGTTGAAAGACCTGAATGTAATGAGAACTATGGACTGTGAGGTTTGGCTTACGAGGGGGAGAAAGAACTTGGTCAGGACTGTGCCAGAAGCAGTTTGCGTGACAGGCTTACTGTGTTCTGCCTGCCTGTGTCCTGGGAACCTGTGCAGGGTTGTGTTACGTAAAGATGGACTGGTGTGAGCAGATGGAGATGGCACAGAAAGAAGATCTTTGGGTCGAAACTGCTGCCCGTTCACCTGCAATTGTTTGAGAGATGACAACCACTGAGATTGGGCCAGCTGGTCTGCATTGGAACAACAGGAAGAATGCGGACTATTTGAAGTAAGGG
>PVHP010022463.1:0-28368 GCA_004024765.1 Zapus hudsonius
AATCCCAACAATGACTTATGATCATGGAGGGATAGGACTTTTGGCCCCCATTCCTCAAGTATTTTTATAGTCAGCCACATGCCTCTGGGATGAACCTCCAAACCAGGCACAGTTATGGGAGGAAGGGATTTATTGAAGTTACAGATCCAGGGGAAGTTCCATAATGGTGAAAGTGGCTGGCCCCCTTTCACAGGTACAATCAGAGACAGAAAACATCACCAACACCACACACACACTAACAAAACAGGCAGGAGAGGAGAGACTTCCTTCTACTTTATTTAGCCTTAAGGCAGGTCTTGCAACCCTTTCCCAGATTTGTTGACTCTCAGAGTCTCTGGAATTTCCTTCCTGCACTGCCCTCCCAGGAAGTGATGTCTCTTTCTTTTCTCTCTCTCTTTTTTTTAATTGTCCATAATGAGTTACATTATTTAATGGGCAAACAATGAGTTGTTATCTCCCATTCTCCAATGCCCCTCTTCCCCATCCCCGATCAGCTGGATATCCTCCTCCATGGACAGTCTGGATCAGTCCTTGGGGCAGGGGACCATGGATAGCCTAGTATTCAGCCCGGTTCTCCTGGACCAAGTGTGTTGTTACTGAGGGGGGCCAGGTCTCTGGATATTCTCCTCCACCATGGCTCTTACAATCTTTCAGCCCCCTCTTCCGCTCAGTTTCCTGAATCGTGGTGGGTGAATCTTAAGGCTGCTTTATTGTGGAGGTCTTAGGGGGTCTCTGTACTTCTGCTTTAGGTTGTGTTGAAGATCATTGGTGTCTGTCTTGCTGGTTTATCCTGTGTCGACTGATTGGCTGTGGGGGGCATAGGAAAATGAAAATAAAAAATAGAAATACAAATACAAATTAAAGAGGAAAGAGACGCAGAGGCTGCGGAAGGGGAAGAGACACGGGGGAAGCTGGCAGAGGCTGAAGGGAAGCCGTAGGAAGCCGTTGGGCTGAGGCTGCGCAAGTGGGGCCTGATGGCCAGGGTGCTGCCAGACAAATCACTGCCTCCAGTGAGCTCTGGTCCTGGATGGAGGCTTCCAGTCGTGAGGATCCTATGTCGGGAGGTGTCTGGAGCTCAGAGCATGACCACAGCTTGTATCCAGAACCTGGATCCCCGCTGGAAACACTGACCCTTGTTCTCTGAGGGATGTGGTGTCTGCTAATCGGCCATCTTGAACCAGAACCCAGGATGTCTCTTTCTAGCTCCCTTGTGCTTCCTTCCATCCTGTCCCCTGAGAGGGCTGCCTTCCTGTCAACAACCTCAGAGACTCACCTAAGATTACTAAAAAGTGTCAAGTTGACAAAAACTCAACCATGACAGAAATGCACCCTGAGATGAGGATGTTTGTACCAATGGTGTTTTCAAGAATTACTGGTGGAAACCTGAAGATAGCTCAGATGTCCAAAAGGGGAAAGGTAACTAGAGAGAGTTCTTAGGAAAATCTATGCGGAGGACATCTTCAGCAGGATGCACACGTTGTTATGGGTAACCAACTGCTTTCTGACTGGATTCAAAGCCTGCTCCACAGAAGGGAACTCATCTGTGGTACCGTAAACCTGATCAAAGCCCATGGCTAGCTAAATCAAATGTATTGAGTGTGGGGTGGGAGACCTACTACTGATGTTTTGCTAAATATACACACTGTCAAGCTGCCTTCAAAATATTTATGCTTATGCCCATCGATTAGTGCTGTTCTTAGTCTTGGCCAGAGAAGCTTATTTTTGCAATTAGCAGTGTTCAATACAGAGACTCCTAACTAATCAAATTTCTGATAATGAGTGACTGCTGTATGCTCAACCATAAATAAGACATTTATATAATGCCCCCCAAGGCTCAGATATGTATAAAGAATAGAAGAGAATGGAAATCAGTGCTTGAAACACTGTCTTATGGATATGACATGACCATTGTACTCAGGAACTCACAAGGACTATTTTTACCAACACAAGACCTGCCCAAGTCTAGGCTTATCAAGTTACATAATGGATGGTGGAGTTTCTCACAAGGCCACACCCCCCAGGAATTATTGGCAGCTAAAGGTTGCTAAGGGAAGGGGAGTTATTTTCTTCAGTGTTGTAGCTACTGATAAATTGCTTATGTACTAGTGTGGTAGTTTTGAATAAATGTCCCCCAATAGAATTTATCATAATTGTGTTTATTAAACTGTTAGTTGTCTCCAGGCTTCTGGCTGGAAGAAGTGTCACTTTGGCCTAGCCTCCTGGGGACTGGCCCTTTCTAATTTGGATGCAAAATACTAGGGATAGATATGCAAAAGAAAAGCTGGAACCCCAGGTCTGGCAGTTCTGCATTTTTTTGTGAATTACAGTGTGTTTGCTTGCTTGCTTGAGGTGCTGGTGGCGGGTTCTCTCTCTCTGCTTGCTTCTGTAAAAGGGAGCCAGCCTTTTTTTTCCTTAACTTCCCCTGGGTCTGTTACATCAATAAATACCTTCCTCCCCAAAATTGTGCCTGGTTTGGAGATTCATTCCAGTGACATGTGACTGACTAGGACAATTAATAAGTAACCCTCCACCCATACTCATGCAATTAACCCTAACTAAACTCAGTGGTGCACACAAAACATGGAAGTAGATGAGAGACTAGTTGGGAAATGGAAGGAATTTAGCAGACGTGGAAGGTTGAGAAAAAATAGTAAGTATCATGTTGTGAATAATCAAAATGTATTATAAATTGATTGGAAAATTAAACAGAAAGAAGCAAATAGAGTCCTGGGTGGGAATTCAAAGTTGTGTTTTAGAGAAGGCATGTAGATCTGCTCAGAAAATGTAAATAATTACAGTTCTATGAGGGGGAAGGATGAATGATTCCTTCTTTGAAATCAGCAGCGGTGAACATTCTTATCCTTTAGTAAACTGATGGCAGCAGGAAAAAAATGTTTTGGAAGGAATAAATAATTCTGAGTGCTTTACAGATCACAGTTTCAAATGACCATTTTAAATGTGGAAAACAAAGATATGAAAATGAGAACGTCAAATACTAATGCCAATTTTTATCCAGGTTAAGTACATTATCAGGATGTAGAAGAGCAAACCATGAGAACAATAATCTGAGAGTTTCACATCCTAAGAAGTCCAGGAAAAAAACTTCATTTCCATTAAAGATATGCATTCAGATGTGGGTTCACTAGAATGTTCTTAAAGAATGAAACAAAAATGGGACTTCTTAAATAAAAAGGTCTAGGGCTGGAGAGATGGCTCAGCGGATAAGGCACTTGCCTCTGGTGCCTAAGGCCTTGGGTACAATTCCCCAGGACCCACATAAGCCAGACCCACAAGGTGGTGGCCCTGGTGTGCGTTCTCTCTCTCTCTCTCTCTCTCTCTCTCTCTCTCTCTCTCTCTCTCTCTCTCTTTCTCTCTCTCTCTTTCTCTCTCTCTCTTTCTCTCTCTCTCTCCTTGAAAATGAATAAATAAAATATTTTAAAAAAATAAAAAAATTTAATAAAAAGGTCTATATTTTTTCTCAAAAATTCCATACATCTAGAGGGGTCACGAAGACAGACTCCACATAGGTTTATCCCATAGTTCCATTGAAATTATAAGCCTTAAAAATTGAGAACCTGAAATGTCTCCACACAGTCATTGGTTTAGATAGAGTACAATTTTCTTATACACAATTACCATGGCCAGGACCATTTTCCTATGACCTGATGCCCTGCTGCTTCCCTTTTAAGTTTTGTTCTTGTCCTCTTTTGCGGGTCACACAAGCCACATCTTGTTCCCTTATTCCAGTGGTGATCACCTGAACAGTAAGTAGGAGCACAGATGAGAACCACTTGGGGAGATTTTTCTGACTCACGTTCACTGGTCCCCTAGGCATTACTGAGGGAGAAAGAAACTGCGAATGTTGAAAATTATCCTCGGGCACTTCTGATGCCTTCCTCTCTTTCACTCACCTCGAAACCTGTGGGGAAAGACATTATTATGCTATCCACACCTACCTTCTAAGCTCTGTCTTGTCTGTGCTAGGACAGATGATCTAGTTATTCCGTCTCTGTTCAGGAGGCTGCATAATGAATACTTGAAGTAGATCTCCTGGGTACCCAGGAAGGGCTCTTAAAGAACTCAGGGAAGGAAAATAAAAGCTGAAATTAAGACATACAAAGCCATCTTACTCAAAAATTTAATGCTGAAAATATTGAGAATAAGGATCCACAATCATTGTGATATTACATATGTGTAACCCATCTCTCCACATCCACCCACCTTCAAATTGTCCCCCATTAAACAACTGTGATGGTTCCATCCAGGTGTCCCCCACCAATGAATGTGTTCTGAATGTGTGATTCGCCAGCTGATGGCAGTTTGGAATGAAAACCTTTTTGGATCTGTGTTGTTGGGGGCAGGTTTATGGTGGATATAGCCCAGCTTCTCCTTGCCAGTGTTTGGCACACACTGCTGTGCCATTTGTCCACCTGATGTTGGCCAAGAGGTGATTGATGTCCACCCTCTGCTCATGCCATTGTTTTCCCTGCCATGATAGAGTTTCCCCTTGAGTCTGTGAGCCAAAAATAAACCTATTCCTCCACAAGCTGCTTTTGCTTGGGTTTTTTTTTTTGCAGCAAGAAGGATGACTACACCTCATCACTGTCATGCTGTCCAACAACAGATTGACATCCTGAGGCTGACCAGCCTACATTGCCTGCAAATTCCCTGCAGGAAACCTCCAATTCCTCCTTTCAGGCATGTTCCCTGTGCGCACTAGACTGCATGTGCTATTATTCCAGCCACAGCAGAAGGCCTGGCCTATTGCTTCTCTTCTTTCTCTGATGGCTTCAACTGAAACACTGCTGCACACCATGGGCATAGGATAAGGAAATGTTCATATGGGCAATTATCCTGGAGTTGAGGAGCCTCCATCAATGAGCTGGAACTGAAATACGTCTTGGTGTATATTTTCTATTTAACCACAAAATTATGACTTTCTAAAGAAGTACAACTAGAAGTGAATGTTTTCAGTTTGTGTGCACTTTCAAAATTTCTGATAAGTCCACTTCCATTCCACTTCCAAAACTCCCGAGGAGTCTATTTTCATTGCTTGGTGGGTTTAGGGAAATGATTTTGGATTTTGAGATAAATGCAGGCTCTCTGTCTATGACTAGTCAAAAAATATCTCTGTCCCTGTTACCTCATCTATTTCTAAAATAGGGTCATTGCCCACTTCTTACCCATGTCTCCTCATTATTTTACATAAAATGACTGGGTGTCACAACACAGGCCTGTAATACCAGCCACATGGGGGCTGGGGTGGTTGGATCCCAAGTTCATCGTCAGTCTGGACACAGTGAGTTCAAGTTTTTGGCCAACTTAGTAAGACTGTATTTCAAAAATAAAAGTAAAAATAGAGCTGATGTAGTTCAGCAGTCTGGCATGAACAAAGTCTCTGAATTAAATCTCCAGTACTGGGGGAACAACTGAGGGAAAAATACTATGCTGGATTTAGCTTATTCTTTTTGTACTTAGTACACTGGATTTCGCTTACTCTTTCTGTACTTACTTAATTGAAGATTTCCTGCTCTGTCCCTGGGTCTGCGGCTTAGGGCTCATTATCACCCTGCATTTCCGGTTTACATTTCATTACTGTTCCTCTGTTCGTAGCATTTCCCCATCCACAGCATCTGCTTTGCAGCCCAGCTTCATGACCAGAAAGGTGCTGACCTGCGGTTGTCTTGGTTGATGCTGGCTTGAACTTTGTCAACTCCTGTAAGCATTCCCTTCATCTTCTGTTCGACCCTGGTGCCTGCTGTACCAAGAAGACCAACCTTTCCAAAGGAAATGTAGAGAGGGGCAGAGCACAGTTTGAAAAACACTGATTGGGATGACACATTACTTTCTACAAACAGAAAAGTGAAGTCTTCATTACTTATTCAAAAATCACATAGCAGATAAGACACAGGAAGTAAGTATTTCAAATCAAAATCCAGAGGTCTTCTTTTCTTACATGTGCCTAAGGAATGGTAGAGAGATAAAGGAATTCCTGAAACTCCCAAACTGAATGCTGTTCATTGATCATGGTCCCATCTGAAATCACTTTAAGAGGAAGGCAAGTTAGGGTCAAATATATATATATATATATATGGTTGGGTCTTAGATCTACCTTTGACTGATTTGAGTTGAGTACATTTAAAGCAGTTTCTTTATGTGTAAAATGAGAATGATAACATTTTTGTCACGGGTCCACCTCATTTGAGTTAGGGTCACTCTGTTTGCCTAGCCAGCTGGTCTTTGTATGATCTTCTGGGGATGGTCCTGTTTTTACCTCCTATCTTCCCATTAATTTTCTGGGAAACCCACTACAGCTCCCCCTTTCACATGGGGTCTGGAAACCTGAGCTCAGGTACTCACTATTCTGTGGCTGTGGCTCTAAACTAGCATCCAGTCACCAAGATGAAGAACTGGATGGAAGGCTCTAGTACTAGACACAGAGAGTAGCAAGACGTGTGTTTGTGTTCATCTGCATGTGTGTGAATGCACAGGCCCGTGTATGAATGTGGCCCCTCATGATGGGAGTGTCTCAACTTTCTTGTTTCATTCCCACTTACTACACATACTGCTTAAAACTCTCAAACTGACTCCGTGACTTTGGATCTGGTTTAGAAGACACAGCCTGAAAGTAAGAGGCAAGCCAGGTGTGGGGGCGCACACCTTTAATCCCAGCACTCAGGAGGCAGAGGTAGGAGGATAGCCATGAGTTCAAGGCCTCCCTGAGATATTTAGTGAATTCCAGGTCAGCCTGGGCTACAGACAGACCCTACGTCAAAAAAAAAAAAAAAAAAAAAAACAGTAATAACAACAACAAAAAGAAAGTAGAGGAAGCCTTGTCATGGGAGCTAAACCTCACAGAGGTAAGTCTGGGAAGCCTTGTCCCCACTCAAGTCGGGGACCATCATGTGCTTGCTCTCAGAGAGTCAGGGTGGACAGCTGTTCCCATGACTATTCGTTTGTGTAGGCCTGCTAGCCTAGTGCAAAGTGCTACAGATGATATGCTGGCAGGAAGGAATGACAGATCTGAGGGATAAAGGCAGAGCTCTTTGCAAGATCCTGTGAATGAACCCAACTCCACAAAGGTGGAAGGGCACTTTTGAGATAAAACTCCATTGACAATTAAGCACAAGAAATGCTGGAAGAAACTTAGAGGAGACTATTGAGAATAAAATATTATAAGATGTCTGTTTAGCTAAGATAGGCTGCTGAGTTGCCCAAAAGCACTAAAGAAAGAATATGTTGTTGTCAGCCACACGCAGCTGGGATGAATCTCTAAACCAGGCATAGTTTATGGGAGCAAAGGTTTTATTGAAACTAAAAATCCAGGGGAAGTTCCATGCCAGTGAAAGAGGCTGGCCCCCTTTCACAGGTCCAAGAAGAGAGACCTATCACCAACACCACAGACACACAAGCAAACAGGAAGGCAGGGGCGGGGGTTGGGGGAAGAGGAGATTTTTCTCCCCTTTTATGTAACCTTAGGTGAGTTCTTACATCCCTATACCAGATCTGTTGATTCACCATTTCTGGAATTTCCTTCCTGTACTGACCTTCCAGGAAGGAAAGTTTGTTTCTAGCTTTCCTGAGCCTCCTTACATCCTGCCCCCTACAGAGAGGCTGCCTTCCTTTAAACATCCTCAGAGACCCACCCAAGAGTTACTAAAAAGGTCAAGTTGACACCAAAACCTAACCATCACAATATGTAACTAATATTTTACCTAAAATCAAGAGATGCTGATAAGAAACAGAGCAAGAGTCAAGTTTACAAATTCTTTGTGATATTTCCCCTCAATGGTCAGAGTGTTAAGCAACAATTTTTGGATGTCAGTTTCATTTAAAAATTCTTTAAAAGTACCAAAAAACCCCTAGCATACTACAATCAATTTGTAGGCATTCAAGGTAAATTCCATAAATGCAAAGTTATTACAATATGAGACATTTGCTATTGTGCTTACCTTCTAGTTGCTGGGACACGTCAATCAACCAACAGCAGCTAATGGGAAGAAAATTTTAATTTTGGGTAACAGTCTTGAGGGTAAGCTTCATTATGGCAGGGGATCGCTTGGTATGAATACAGGCTGGACATCACCTCTGTCACAAAAATAGAAATAGCATCAAGAGCGTAAGCTCAGTTCTGGCAAGAGGGAGCTGGCTAGAATACCCCTACCTTCCCCTCCACACACAGAAACACACCTTCTCTAGCAAGGCTCCACCTCCCAAATTTCCACTAGCTGAGGAACAAGCATTCAGAATGTATGAGTTTATGGGAGACCTGTGGTCAAGCCATCATATTAGCATAGACCAACAGCTGTCTAATCTTGATCTAGGAAAAAATAACTTTCTATTTGATAAACAATCAAAAAGAATCAATAGTTTTGAATAAATCTCAATAATTGATAACCATATTTAATTGTGAAAAATGTTGAAATACACTTAACGAATTAATATCCTGAATATATAAAACTTTAAAAATCATGAGAAAAATACTGAAAATTTAATGGGAAAATGAGCATAATTAGGCAGCTCAAAAGAAAAGCTTCAAAGCCAGAGCTGATGGCATAGGACAATAACCTCAGCTATCCAGGAAGCTGAGGTAGACAGACAGACTGTTCAAGGTCTGCCTTGGCTACAGAGAGAATTCAAAACCAGCCTGAGCAACTCTGCATTACTATTTCTTTTTCAAGTTAAAAATAAAATTGGTGAGAACAGAGGATATTGCTTCCTCAGTGGTAGAGTCAGGTGGAGCATGCACACATATTATACTAGCATTAAGGAATCTGAGGTAAGATGATTTCTGTGAATTCAAAGCCAGCTTGGGCTCCATAGTGAGTTTCAGGACAGTTGATGGATAGAAAGTAAATCCTAGGGACCCACACCCCAATAACTCCCACAAAACAAAAATGTTTTATGATGTTGGATAAACTCATTGTCTTAATCATAACTAAGAAGTGAAGTTTAAACAAATATTCTGTAATTTTATGATGCACAAAGAGTAATTTGGCCAACATTGCTGAGCATTCTGGGAAAATGTGAGCTTCCCCATAGTTCTCATGGAGATACAACCTGGATAATTTAAAGATCATTTGGAAATGCATACTAAAAACTTTCAAAGTTAGTATCCCCTTTGATCTAGAGACAAGAAACACTTAAGGAATTTACCTCAGGAATTAGATTCTCGGGCCAGAATAGTGGTGCAGTGATTTAAAAGTACTTCCCTTGCAAACATGAGGGCCTTGTGGGGGGGGGCAAGACCACCTGGGTTGGATTTCTTGGCACCCATATAAATAGGCTGGTATGGGCATAAGTGTCTGTAACCTTAGTCCTATGGGGGACAGAGACAAGAGTTTTTCTAGAGTCATGAAAATTGGACCTTCTTGTTCAGATACAAATTGTGTCTCAGGCAACATGTGAATGTGCACATAGCATGCAGTCTGCAAACACACCTGCACCAAGACATGTACATACACATACAAAATAATAATGCGAATTAAAGAAATCCACAAAGAATTTCAAGCAAAAAATGTTTTCAAAGTAGAAAAAATATGCAGCTTATGTAATGAATTCATGTGATTCATTAAATGCCTTCTGAAAGTACATGAATTTTTGTCTCTCCTTATTTAAAATTTTGTCTGCTTCATTCCCTTTGAATGAAGTATTAGATCTTTCCCCGAGGCATGGGCACATGCTGGTATTACAAAGTTCTGTGTTGACTTTAAGTCACAAGAGAATTTCAGAACATAATGAGAATCTGTCTTATGTGATAATCCACATTTTATGTGTTTTGATGTTAAATTCTTCCTTCCCCCCCACACCCCCTGTGGCTTTATGAAGGTGGGCAGCTGGAGGAGGAAGGCTTGGTGATTTCTTCCTCCTTTCTCCCCATGATGACTTCAGACCACATCAGAGCTAATGAGGGCACAGGGAAGACATGAAGTCTTTAAGGAAACTTCTAAATAGACTCACTTGAGTAGAAAATGGCTTGACACAGTCTGTATCTGGAAGGTAGGCTCTCTTCCTGGGAATCTGTTACTTTTCTCCTTGTTACGATCAAACTCTTGCTTGACAAGCTGCAATGTAAGAAGAGAGGGCTCATGGTTTCAGGACAGGAAGGCCTAGGAGAGGGAAGGTGACAGGCTTGTCACATCGCATCCTCAGTCAGGAAGCAGAGAGCATCAGATGCTGGTGTGCAGCCCATTTCTCCTTTTTATTCAGAGCAACACAGCCGTGACCACAGCGCTCTTGCCTTCAGCCAATGCATCTCTCTCTATATCTAGAAGTCTACCAGTGGGTATCAGCCCTCTTTGTCTTCTTCTTGCCTCATGAAAACAAACCAACCCTCTGAGATGATGTCAGTGGAACGATGACCATTTGGGGTGGTGCCCAGAGCATGACCTTGCCCTCAGAAACCATCTCATAAAGCAGTTCTCACATCTATTTACCTGTGATGCAGGTGAGGGGTTCTAGGGGCATGATTTCTTTCTAGCTCTTCTTTGAAACTCTTAAAATGTTTTATCTCTTAATTCACTTTGGTACTGGGTATATTAAATGTTGGACTAAGAAAAAAAACCGTTGTCTTAAGACTCTCATATCCTATCAACAATAATTCATAGGTTAAAAATTTCATTTGGTCTACAAAATACAAAGCCATGGAGTCCATCAAAGTGATGTTTTTACAAGACTGTATAACGCATGGGAAAACCTCATATGGATGAATGTTCCGAAAGCCAGACTAAAATATAATGTGCACATTGTTCCTTTTCCTGTTTAAAACAGTCAACCATCCTAGCCTGGCGTGGTGGCGCAAGCCTTTAATCCCAGCACTTGGGAGGCAGAGGTAGGAGGAATGCCAAGAGTTCAAGGCCACTCTGAGACTTCATAGTGAATTCCAGGTCAGCCTGGACAAGAGCAAGATCCTACCTCGAAAAACCAAAAAAAAAATTAAAAAATAAGAATAAAATAGTCAACCATATCAATGCAATAAAAAGGACCCAATAGGGTTAAAAAAGATTCAGAAATTATACACTGAATATTAAAATAACAAGTTACATATTTTGCTCATTTGTTTATCTAACTGATATAGTTGTTACAGTAAAAGAAAGTTTATGACATAAACAAAATGCTTCAGCTAAATATAACCAAAACAAAACAAATGCTCCGCTTTTTAAATTTAATATATGGTACTGTGGGTAAAGACAGACTGGAAGTCCTCACTTGTGTCTAGCTTCATGTGTAATAATGAACAATTTAAACGTCTTTTTTTATAATTTATTTATTCATTTTCAAGCAGAGAGAGATAGATGTGGAGAGACAGAGACAGAGAGACACACACAGAGAGAGAGAACCAGGGCCACCACCTTGTGGGTCTGGCTTATGTGGGTCCTGGGGAATTGAACCCGGGGCCTTAGGCACTGGCGGCAAGTTCCTTAACCACTGAACCATCTCTCCAGCCCTGCAATGAACAATTTAGTCTGCAACTCATGCTGTCAGGTTACCTGAGCTAAACCACAGCAAAGTTTCTCTTGGATTCTTTTCTATGTTTAACATGGAAGGACTGAAGTTTGTTGTTTTGTTTTGTTTTGTTTGTTTCTTCAAGTGAACTGATGGGAGACCACAAACTAGTCCTGTTTTTCTCATTCAAAGTTTCATCAAACATCAGAAAACATACAAAGCAAGCTCATCACTGGCTGTCTAGAAATCTTAACAAATTCAAGAAATTCAGAAGTTGTGAAGTGTGCCTGTGGCATTCATGTTTCCCTTATAAAATAGAAAATAGCTGAAACACTTATTTTTAAAAGAAATAGCTAAAGGTTTGTTTTAAAACTACTCACTTGAGTCTCTGGGTGTCATAAGGCCCTGAGATGAGCAGAATTAAGTAACTAACAGCTATTTTGGCTCTTGTGAAATACTTACGCTATAGGAATATGGAAAGAAAAGAATAACTAAACACCAGACACATCTGCTTGGCCATGGTCTCAGTTCCGATTATCTGGCTTTTGCGAAGTTGTTTACTCTGCCCTATAAAAAGGTTTGAGTGTCTGCATTCTAGACCGCTGGACCCAGTTCTCTAAGTAACTGGTTGACTGTGGTCTGGGTTCAAACCTGCTTGAATAAAATGACCCTTGCTTTTGCTCTGACTTGAGTCTCTGGTGGTTTGTCTTGGGAAATCTTGGACCTTACAAAGTCACACTAAGACGCTTATGAAATAGATTCAGGGAAGTTGTTGTTGCTGATTGGAATTGGTGTGTGCACACGTGCGTGTGCAAGTATGCAATTTCATTTGTGTAAGTGTGGGCACCTGCATACTGTCAGTACTCACCTTCTTCCTCACTTGCAGCAAAGCCTCTAGTTGCCCATGGCTACATTCTCCAGGCTAGCTGGTTCTCATGTTTTCAGGAATCCTCCTGCCTCCACCACCTTGCATGCTGTCAGGCATACTGGCATTACGGAAGCCCGACATGCCGACTTCTTTTTGGTGGAGTCTAGGGACAGGAACTCTGGTATTCCGGCCTGAGCAAGCACTTCATCCACTGAATAATCTTCCTAGGCCTCTGGACACTGGATCGAAGAGGTGCTTAGAAGACGATCTAGATGAACCAAGCTCCGCGTGGAAACTGCCAAGGATCAGAAGCAGTGAAATAATAGTCTGCTACTCACCCCAGAGGGGATGGAACCTAATTTGATAGCTGGAAAGACAGGCGATGTTCCAATGCAGCTTGCATAATTTCCCGTCTTTGCCCATGGTCATCCTTACTAACTTCCCAAGGCTGAGCTGCTTCAAGGTCTTTCAACCCACTTTCAGGACATGGCCTCCTTCTTTACTGTCTTTTAGCAAGAAAAGTGGAGAGGGAAACACTTCAAAGAATCAGGTTCTGTGCCCAGAGCGGGAGATCTGAGAGCTGTCTCCACCCTCTGCACAATCCTTCAGTGAGACAGCCAGAGATCAAAAAGCCATTCTCAGCTGTTTTCCTCTGCACACGCACTACCCAAAATCTCATCACATGAACCACTTTATTCAGAATATATTGTGATTTTCATTTATGTCTCCCTGTTATGGCCACTGAATGACCCTCTACCCGTGTGCCCAAGAATATTTTTTTCTTTTCTTTATTGCCCAAAATTAGATACATTAATTGAGTAAATATTGTGCTTATATTCCCATCTCCCTCCCCCTGTCCCCAATCCCCTGGGTATCTTCCTCAGTGGGCACACTGAATAAATCCATATGGCAAAGGGTTATGGATAGCACAGGAGGCATCCAGGTTGCCTCCCCTTAATGAGTTGTAGATGAGGAGGGTAATGTCTCTGGGTGATATCTCCCACCATGGCTCTCACAATCTTTCTGCCCCCCCTTCCGCTCAGTTACCTGAGTCATGGAGGGTGAGTTTGAAGTCTGTTTTATTGTTGTTGTGAATTTAGGAGTCTCTGTGCTTCTATTTTAAGTTGTGTTGGAAGTCGTTGGTGTCTGTCTCACTGACTTATACTTGGATGACTGATTGGTTGTGTTCATAGGTCTCTTTCTTGCCCCACCACAGTCTCAAGTGTTTCACTTGGGGTCTACATGATAGGTGGTTCATTTCTTGCTGGGATATCAGCGTTCGGCCTGTGATTCATCGGTGGAGTTGGAATGGCCAGAGATCTCTATAATGTCTCCAATGCTCTTTTGCCTGGCTTTGGGGACCCACATGCAAGAAGAAGACTGGTTTAGGACCTAGACATGTTCCTTGACACCCATAAGAAGCTCTGCTCCCATGACATAGCCATGATAATAAAAAAAATGACCATCCATCCTAAGTAACAGGAGATACAATGTCTTGCTTCCCAAAGAGTCACATAAGAAAAGCACATTCATTATTCCCAGAAAAATCCCTTAACTGCTTCTTTCCATCCTATCTCTTTCATTATAATGTGTCTCAGACTACAAAACTTCTCAAAGATGATGGCCAGCTCATATCCTAGCTCTCAATTCAGTACACAGAGCCATATTTTGTTTCCATTGTTGTATCAGGCTTTTAATATGGAACCTTCTGGAAATTTCCAGTACTCCTATTTTCATATTTTAATCAGTTCACAGCCAAAGAAATGACTAGGAGGGAAGTAGCAAGCAGACAGGGAGAAAGGTAGAATTAGGTGAAAATGTATTTTTGGAGAGATTGCTAGATTCTTTTTGGAGGCAGGGTTTTATACTATAGTGCATGCTGGACTGGAACTCTAGCAAAAGCCACCCTTGAACTTATGTCAATTCTACTGCCTCAGCACTGAGGTGACAGACATCAACCATCATGCTTGACCGAGAAAATGCTTTTAATGGAGTAACTATTCTTCTCGTCTGTGTTCTCTTGAATTATTATTCTGCCATGTAGCTACTAAGATGAGCTATGACCTACAATGTGCTCATACACAAAAGAACCCAATAGAACATGTTAACTCTGAGTGTGACATTCTCCACCAACCAGGGTGATGAGAGGGAAAGCCGGTATCATCAAGGTGGGTGGTAGGGGCTTCATGAGTCAGTTATCAGTTATCATGGCTTTGAATCAGTCTATCTGCCCCCCAAGTTTTGTGTCATGATATTTAAGGAAAAAAAATAGTACCAGCATTTAATAGAATAGTGAAAATGGAGTTTCCTAGGACGGAAGCTTGTTATTAACCTTAACATGAGGTTGACTCCAGAGTCCTCATTTTCAAGCTGATGCTATAGTCTTTCTAGCCTTGGGATTCCCCAGAGCAATGGTTTCGGGACAGTATTGGGAAGAGAAGATGTCCTCTTGACAGCCCTGACAGACTGTCTTGGCACCATATGGAACTTTGAGTATCACATTCCAGCTCATCTCTGGGATGAAAATAGAATATGTTCCACTAATCACTGCAATCGCCTGACTCAGATTTGTGAAATATTCTGGCTCCTCTCCACATTCTGTTGTTCACTGTTGCTAATATTCGTGGTGACTGGTGAATTTGTCTCCAGCGAACAATTTAGGCGAGAGAACAGCTAAGTAGGATTCTCCCTTAGAACCATTCCCCAAGGTCAAGACTACTCTGCTGGAAGCATTTTAATATGGATGGGAGTCTGTCTCTCTTATCCTGCTATTACAGAGCCTTTAAAAATCTAATGAAATATGCAGTGTGAGAGGGCTGTGTATTTGCACAGCATAGGATTCTGGAGAGCAAGGACAAGCTTCTGTGGACAGGTGAAAGACCTTCTCCCAAGGTGAGGCAGGGTCTGTTGGAAAACTATAGCACATTCCTCTCCATAGCAGAACATAGTGAGTTGGAAGTGCTAACATCTTCAAACAGGTTCCTCAGAGCTACCTTCTCTTTATAATTATGTCATTATGCAGTGATCCCAGAACATAGAATATGAAGTATGAGGTCTAGCCTTCTTTCGGTCCTAATGGCTTTGGGAAAATGTCACTAATCTGACCACTGAGATTATGGTGGCAGATATTGTTCTGTGGCCTTACAGGCCTGAGTGGGGAACAAGGGATTAATTTCAAACAATTTGATGATGTCAGTAGCAGAGCGGAGACACATTTCACATTCCCTGCCTCAGCTTAGGAAGTTCTTTCGAAGACTTTCACTCAGAGGAAGAAGAGATTTTTGGCCTTGCTACAGGAAAGAAATTTAGAACAAGCCAATAGGAAATATAACTGGAGTTTATTATGAAGATGTCATTACAGATTTAATCACAGGGTTATCAGAAAAAGAGAAATCCAGGGAAAGGATGAATAAGATATTCCCAGGCATTGGAAGACTCCTACTCAAGTGCCTTAGCAATACCTTTATGCTGGTGGGTTTATAGCTCTAAGAGTTGTTAAGAAACATTTTTTGTCTTTTCCTCTCCCCCTTTTTGAATAGAATATTCTAGAGTTGCCTTGGATAGGATGGCAACTGATGAAGATGAAACAAGAGTGTACAAGGGGGCTAAGACACACATAGCTTTTACAATAAATGGAATGTGGTGGTTTGATACCCAGGTATCTCCCATTCACTTATGTGTTCTGAATGCTTGATCCCCAGCTGATGGCAGTGTTGGAATTGGAACTTTGTTGGAGATGTATTGTTGGGGGAGTGGACTTATGGGGGTTACAGCCAGGTTCCTTCTGCCAGTGTTTGGGTGTACAGAATGAGTTCCAGGTCAGCATAGGCTAGAGTTAGACCCTCTCTCAAAGGAAAAAAAGAAGGGAAAGGAAAGGAAAGGAAAAAAGGAGAGGAGAGGAACGGAGAGGAGAGGGGAGGAGAGGGAAGGAGAGGGGAAGGGAGGAGAGAGAAGGGAAGGGAAAGGGGGGAGGGAAGGGGAGGAAAATTGGAGGTTTATAGGTGGGAAAGGAGAAACTTACATTTCTTTTTTGTATTCAACAGGTAAATTGTTTTGGCTACTTTTGCCTTTCCAGTTTAAGATACACCTTTGTTAAGGAATAACTGTAGACTTTCCTCCCCTCCCTCTCTTCCTTTCTTTTTTCCTTTCTTCCCTGAGGGCGGTCTCATGGAGTACTAGAATTAAAGGCCTTCAACACCACACAGAACTATGATTTTGCCCTATCTGAGATTTTTATTCAGTAGATCTGGCATGACACCAGAAACCTTGCTTTTTACACTTGATCCGAGGGGCCATTGATGGTCATGATTAGGAACACACACTTTGGAGAGAACTGAAAGAGAGGTTATCTCTAAGTTGCATTTAATTCCCAAGTGAAGATGAAAAACTACTTTCTTTATAGGGGCTGGAGAGATTACTCAATGAGAAAATTGCTTGCTAGAGAAGCATGAGGTCCTGAGTTCAAATCCCAAGTGCCCACACAGTGGGGGCCCATGCCTAAAATTCCAGCACTGAGGAGGCATTTCATGACTTATTGGCTGGATATTCTAGCTCACTCAGTGAACTTTGGTTTCAAGGAGATGACCCATCTCAAAGATTAGGTGAAGAGCAAGTTAGAAAAATTTGCATCATTGAAACCTGGCCTCCATATAGTCATTCATCTTCCCCATGCATATCCACACACGCTCCTTCACCCACACACATGGAAAGATGCATAAACACGTGTATACTACACATACGCACAAAAATACTTTTCAGAAAATAACACAGCACACATGCATACTACATATAAATGCAAAATACTTTTCAGAAAATAAAATAACTTTTGCTTAGGGCTGGAGAGATGGCTAAGTGATTAACACACTAGCCTCCAGTGCCTAAGGCCCCGGGTTTGATTCCCCAGGTCCCACATAAGCCAGACCCACAAGGTAGTATCCCTGGTGTTTTCTCTCTCTCTCTCTCTCTCTCTCTCTCTCTCTCTCTCTCTCTCTCTCTCTCTGCTTGAAAATGAATAAATAAAATATTTTTTAAAAATAACTTTTGCTTAAAGAATTCTGTAGGATTTAAAAATTGTCTTATCATTCTATTTTTCTATCTTTGAGGCTTTAGGCCCACATAACGGATATTATTTAACTCCTAATTAGAATTTTAGCTTGTGATTTGTTGCTCTCATCTTTTGTGCTCGTGTCTGCTTTTTTTAAGGTTCAACAAGAAAACAAAACCTTTCTCCAAGGGTAAAAACTATTTTCAAGGGTTTTACTTTGCTCCTGCCTGCCTGCTACATTCATTCACACAGAGGAAATGTCTCCAAGGTCTCTGTTGCGGTCAGCTTTCTAGTTGCTGTGCAAAAAGAACCCGACTAAAAGTGGCTTGTGGAGGAATGGGTTTATTTGGCTTATGGACTCGAGGGGAGACTCCATCCTGGCAGGGAAAACGATGGCTTGAGCAGAAGGTGGACATCACCTCTGCCACAGCACTGGAAAACAGCAGCAGGAAGGTGAGTCAAACACTGGCAAGGGGAAGCTGGTTTATAACTCCCATAAGTCCACCCCCAACAACACAGTTCTAGTGAGGTTCCAATTCCCAAACTGCCATCAGCTGAGAACACATTCATTTGTTTGTGGGGACACCTGGATCAAACCATGACAGTCTCCATACTGTTAATGATTCATTTCTCCTCATTTTTATTCTTTGAACAATAGTAATATTTTCCATGCAAGTTGACTGATGAAAATTGGAAGTGTGGTTTCTCTTTGATTATATAAGTGACCTTAAAATTCGCAGGAAAAGTCCTAACTGGAGAGGCAATGGATATGTCCAGACGTACATACTTTCTTTCAGCTCTAGGAGACATTTGTCACAGGCGGCCACAGTCTGCTCACAGGACCTTGTTCCTGTGCCTCCTCTTTCTCTGTAAAGAAATTGGCATACAGCTAAAAAAAAATTGAATTTATTTTCAGCTTGCAGTGTTGTTGGGCGATTGCATCTCCATTGGGAGGTGAGGAGAGGTAGTGTCAGAGAGTTGGGTGGCTGGGAGCATGCAATTGAAGGAGACAATGAACTCAGGCTTTTTCTTTCTCTCTGCTTGCCAACTGCTGTGGGAAACAGTTTTGCTCCTCTACATGCTTCCTGCCATAATATCGTACTTCTCCACAGGTTCAAAACAACAGCCCACCAACCTTAGGTAGAAACCTTGATCTAGAATATGATTTTTTTTTCTTCTGCATAGTTGATGACCTGTGGTTTTTATTACAGTATGCACTAATGGAAATCTGAGTATTCAACTAACTTCTTAGTATGTGATGAGAGTGTCTGAGGGTCTCCATTTTGGCCACTGGCAAGGTGACATCAAATTGTATATTTCATGTCATCTGGTAACTCCCCTTCCAAATTTCAATTTCTGATATAAAAAAGTGTGTTGTAGGATTATAAATATGGGTGCAAACAAGTAGTGTGAGATACTTCTACCAGAAGTGATCAACCTTTTAACATTATGACAAGACCTTGTCATCTACAAAATCCCTTTTGGTCCCCACTGGTAGTGTCTTATTCAGTCACACACTGCTGGGATGAATCTCCAAACCAGGCACAATTTTGGAAAGGAAAGAATTTATTGAAATAACAGACCCAAGGGACGGGACGTTAAAGGAAAAGGCTGGCTCCCTTTCACAGAAGAAAGCAGAGAGGAGAGAGACAGCACCTCCAGAAGCAAGCAACCAAGCAAGCACACTGTAATTCACAAAATACAGAACTCCAGACCGGGTTCAGGCTCTTCTTTTGCATATCTATCCCTAGTAATTTGCATCCAAATTAGAAAGGGTCAGTCCCCAGGATGCTAGGCCAAAGTGACACTTCCTCCAGCCAGAAGCCTGGGGATAATTAACAATTTAATAAACACAATTTTAATAACTTCTACTGGGGGACATTATTCAAGCTACCACAGATAGCTTTCCTGGGATGCATGAGACCCACTGGCCACAGGTTGGTTGGGCATGCTTGCTGCTGTTACGGTGAGTGATGGGGAAGCTTCTAGAGAGGTTTAATCTCCTGAGCTTTAGAGGTTGATAGGGAGCAGGTTGGATAAAAGGGTTTCCCCATCTTTTTTCACACTTACACTAATGAATCTTGATGCTTAATTGATCCCTTACTTTTTTCAATTCCCTCTGCGATGATTAACCTTGATACTCAACCTGATTGGATTACAAACCACTTAGAAGAGGAGTTAACTACATCTCTGGGTCCATATGTGAGGGGATTGCCACAGATCATTAAATAAGGGAGGAAGACCCAGCCCAGATGTATGGGCAATATACCATAGGTGAAGGTTCTAGAAGAAATAATATGGGAAAAATATTCCAATTATGCACAAGTATTAGCTTTCCCTCTGCCTCCTAAACCTTATGAGGTGAGCAGATTTCCTGTATCATGTTTTGTCTCAACACCAGCCCAGAAACAGGGAACCCAGTGACCATGAACTGAAACCTCTAAAACCCGTATTCAAATAAAAGCCTTCACCCCTCAAGTTGTTTTCTGGGTATTTTGCCACAGTGATGAAACATCTGACTAACATAGATAATTGGTACCAAAAAAAAAAAAAGTGGGAATGTTGCCATGACTACCTGGTCATTTGCTTCAGAAGCCTTTGGAATTGATTTGCAGAAGTGTGTAAAAGCTCAGAGAAGTAAACTCTAGGAAGTTCAGGGGTTATGAATAATTTCTGATGGGATCTCAGAAGACCAGAAATGCCAAGAGGAGAGCAAACAGAAGAGTTTGTGCCCACGAATTCTCAGAGGGCAACGAGGACACTATTTTGCATCAGACTAGAAGCCATTCTCTTACAGTATGGCAATGGATTTGAGACAGCACCTCCAGAAGCAAGCAAGCACACTCACAAACTCACAAACAAGAGGAACTCCAGGCTTGAGCTCAGACTGTTTTTTGCATATGTATAGCTAGAATTCCAGACCCACCCCAGAAACACCTTAGGGTTGAACTCTAGGATCTGGCCAAGGTGGCACACCTCCACCAGCCAGAACTGGCTGGAGACAATTAACAATTTAATAAACACAATTATAATAAATTCTATTGGGGGACATTATTCAAACTACCACAGAGTCAGCTTAGTGGAGAGACCACATGAATTGACGTTTCCAAGGTTGTAGGGACAGAGCTTCCAGAGTTTATTTGAACTTACATCATGCCACCAACTACCCCAGTATTGAATTTGCAGCTATGTGACTGTGTGTGTGAGCCTTTCTTTGGTCTCAACCCACCTTCCTGCATCTGTATTTCTTCACTTCAGCATGGACATATTTACCTCATGTCATGATATATTGAAAGTATATAATTTCATCTTATTTTGGTTTTTAAAATTCATTTTATTTTATTTTTAGTTTTTATGAGGTAATGTCTCACTCTAGCCCAAGCAGACCTGGAACTCACTCTGTAGTTCCAGGCTGGTTTCATACTCACAGTAATCTTCCTACCTCTGCCTCCCAACTTCTGGGATTAAAAGCATGTACCACCACATCTGGCTTTTATTTTTACTTTAAAGGGTTTACATTAAAACAAAAAGTTAGTGCATGTCTACAACCTCAGAGGAAACTTTAAGCCAATAAAAACATTTAAAAAATTGGTATAGAAAAGAACCCCCCAAAAATAAAAATCAGATACTATGAACACAGTAAAAATAATTTTTAAGAGATATTGGAACTGTTAGGTCATTATGGGAAAGAATGAGTGTAATTTTGGTTAAGTTTGGCATACTTCCATGATGTTGTACATAATCTTGACTGAAATGTAGTATTTACTGGAGATAAGGTATGCCTTAAGGAAGCTTGCTTTTACTTGTAATGACTAACCTTGATTGTCAACTAGGTTGGAGTGAGGACTTAGTGAAGGTTTATATGAACTGTTTTTTTTTTTTTTTTAATGATGAATTAATGTGGGAAGACTAACACTGATTTTGTGGGGATTGTCTAACAGGTTGGGGCCTGGATGGAAGAAAATAAGAATAACCAGAAAACTACTATTGATTGGACTTCTGCTTTCTCGCCACCCTGAGGTGAACAGCTGTTCTTCACTAATATATGTTGACTCATCACAGGCCTACAAGCACAGAACCAAGTGACCATGGAATAAAACCTTTGAAAACAGGAAATCAAACAAGTCTTTCTCCCCTTGAGCTTTTTTCTTGGTTATTTTATCAGAATGACGCAAAGTCTAATACATCTACAGTCAATATATGGTCAGAGGAATTTCTCCACAGATTATTATCATTGTTAGTGTTAACAGTAATATTTTGGTATTTTTTTCTTAGAAAAATTGCAGGGAATGAAGGAGAGAATAAGCTAGGTATATGTAAAATAGCTATTATTGTTGCAGTCAGCATTCTAGTTGCTGCGCAGAAAGAACCCAAACAAAAGTGGTTTGTGGAGGAATGGGTTTATTTGGCTTATGGACTCGAAGGGAAACTCCATCCTGGCTGGGAAAACGATGGCATGAGCAGAGGGTGGACATCACCTCCACCTCAGTACTGCAAAGAGCAGCAGGAAGATGTGCCAAACACCGGCAAGGGGAAGCTGGTTTATATCCCCATAAACTCGCCCCCAACAACACAGCTCCAACAAGGTTGTAAAACCCAAACTGCCATCAGCTGAGGATCCATCACTCAGAACCCATTCATTTGTTTGTGGGGGACACCTGGATCAAACCAGGACAATCATCATAACGTGAATGACCCTTTGTCCTTATATTTGTCTTTAGATTCAATTTCAAGTCAGTATTAATGTTAATTGTGACTGAAGTAGGGGAAGAAGTTGAAGGTCATTCAGTCATTAATTTTACAGACAGTTTCAGATTAGTATTGGCAATTAGCATATGCCATGATACCCTTCAACTTTAATAACTAGAGCACATAAATTCCTTTTTCATAGTATGTTCTGGAATCTGACACCCTGGAGACAAATTTTCTTGGTTTGGATAGAAGTGACCAATAAAAAAAATAATTTCAGAGTTATTAGAGGTGAGTCATACCTCTGATTCCAGCATTCAGGAATTAGAGGCTTGAGTAAGACCATAAGGTTGAGGCCATGGTGGACTATAAGCAAGATCTACTCTCAAAAAATTAACACCAAAATGAAGCAGTTTCAAAGGGACGATTAGAGATGACTCAAAATGCCATCATGGTTCTATTATTAGACATTGAGGAACTTCTCCCAACCAGCTCCAAGGGACTAAGAAACAGTGAGTAATCCAGGCAGACAGAAAGCCCAGATCTCCCGAGACACCTCTGAGGTAATTAGACTGTCTTTTGCTCTGCTTAAAGACAGCACCCACTCCTTTTAGAAGTTGCTCATGCATGTGGGCTTGCCCAGACAGATGGTGGATTTGCTTCATATTGTGGTCAGGAGAAAGCTGGAAGGGAGCCACCAGGTGGGTGACAGACAGGGAGAACATTTCCTCTAGCTAACAGAAAGGAAGGAGAGTGGGAAACAGCTTGCTTGGCTGCCAGATTCAGTGTCTTTACTCTTGGAGAGACTTCCAACATCAGTCATGACCAGTCAGTCAGTTCCAATAAGAAAAAAGCCCCTAGTGAAGACTTTTTATTACTTTTTAGTCAATTCTTGAGAGAAATTAGTGAGAAGAAAAACAATGCTAGTAGGTAAGAAAATTCTGCCAGATGTATTTCAAGTGGAGCAAGTTCCCATCTCTTCTTCCTGTCTTCTCATTTTGCAAAATATATGTACTTCTCAGACCATATCATATCAAACAAAAATGCCTACTTGTAACTGTTTCTTGTCGTTTAGTGTGGCCTGGGGCTCACATGTGCCACCTCTGTTCTTGCAGTGTTTTGGAGTTCTCATGCATGATCCTTCCATGTCCTTTGTCACAGCCCTGTCTATGTCTTCTTCATTGGGTAGGAGATGCTTCAGTTAGACAACCTACAAAGCCTCCTCACACCTTCGCCTCAGCTCTGCATTCTACTTTACAGCTAGGCCCAATGGAAGCTTGTCTGGATCTTCAGGCTTCTGAGAGTTCCTGAAAATTAAAGCATCCAAGCTGTATGACCCTTGGGAATAGAAGCTGATGGATCTTTGTGTTTCCAAGTAAATGATCCTGCTGCCACACCAGGAATTTCAATGGAATCAGCTCAGACTATTTATCTGGTCAACCCAGATGAATTCTTGTGTGATTTGATCCTATATGACTTGAACGTTATAAGTTTGAGTTTTCCATCTGTAGGTCTTAGTCTATGTTCTGCTGCTAAAACTGAGCATTCCACTGAAACAATTTATAAAGATACACGATGAGCTCACAGTTCTTATGTTGATAGCTAAGCCATCTGATGAGAAACTTGTTGTATCATAACATGCAAGATAGTATCACACAGCTAGAGAGCAAGTGTGTATGTGACAGGGAACTGTTTTATAACAAAGCCACTCTCTTGATAGCTGATTCCTGATTAATACAGGACTGGAAAAATCAGTTAATAAAGATAGAACCCTCATGAAGCAATTACCTCCCAAAGGTGCCACTTGTACATACCATTAACACCTAAATTTGGGGATTTAATTTTTCAACCTGTAAAATGTTGAGGATCTATTCAAAACAAACTTGGTTCAGTATTGACTATTGGGCACCTGAGAAATACGATGATTTTAAGGAGGCTTTGAACAAGAGAATCAAGCTAATCTTTACTGCCTACTCTAATCAGTATTGCAAAAGGGGGAGACAGGAGGAATAGTGAGCGAGTGCTCAAGTGACTTAGAAGCCTTACGTCCAATTTCAAGTGCATCAGAGGATGAAAGTTCCGTGGTGTTAGCTAGCTTCCTAGAAGTATGCTCTTCATAGTTCATTCCTCTTGCTCAAGCTTGGGGCTCCTCTGTCCAGATAGCTTGGGATCTAGGAGATCATGAGTTGCTTAGTAAGTAAGTTGTCAGAATGCTCATTCTGCAAAGTCTGAGTAGACACCATGGGCCCATTGTCATGAAAGTCTTCTTAATGTTGGGAGATAATGGAATAATGTTTAAGAGGCAGAGTTTGGGAGGAGGTACTTCATTGGGAGGCTGGCCTTTGACTTACTGTTTTACATTCATCTTCCACACATGTGTCCCTCCACCATGGTGTTAATGCACATGAGAACTTTGTTAGGACTGAGCAGATGGACTGGCTATGCCCTTGAACATGACCTAGAGCAACACTTCTTATGAAATTGGTTGTATCCAGGAAAGCTGAGGCAGCCTTCTGTCACAGAAGCAGCCTGTTGTGCTAGAAGGAGGCAGAGTTAGAGAAACAAAGATTAAACATTGGCCTTTTCTCTCTCCTTGGAGGGGGGATATAGAACATCCTAAATTCTGAAGAAAAAATCATTTATTTTTAAAATTATAATTTCTTACCTTTATTCATATACAATGTTCTTTAGTTCACAGTATATTCTGATCATTGCTATTCGGTGAATAATTGTAACTGCTCGCTCTCCAACTCTTATTTTTAACTTCATTTTAAGTTTTCATTTTTTTTAGATTTTTTTTTAAATTTTCCATAATGAGTTACATTATTTAGTGGGCAAACAATGAGTTGTTATCCCCAATTCCCCGATGCCTCCCCTCCCCCATCCCTAATCAGCTGGATAATCTCCTCCATGGGTCGACTGGATCGGTCCTTGTGACTGGGGACCATGGATTATTCAGCCAGGTTTTCATTTTTTAAACTTTTTATTACTAGCTTCCATAATCATAGATCATAAGCCATTATGATTCCCTCCCTACCCTCCTCCATATGTCTTCCCTGTCTCAATTAGTCTCTGATTTGTTTTTGGTGTCATCATCTTTTCCTCCCATTATGTGTAGGTATTATCAGTCCCTGCAAAGTTATAAATATCAAAGTCATTTTGTGTCTGGAAGTTTGCATTGTAAGCAGTCCTACCCTTCCTTTGGCTCTTACAAGCTTTCCTCCACCTCTACTGCAATGGACTTTGGAAGTGTGATAGAGATGTCCCAGTGCTGAACACTCCACTGTCATTTCTCCTAAGCACTAGGGTGTCTTTTAGGTCACCACCATCTGAAAAAGAGAAGCTTCTCTAGATAAGAGTGAGAGAAACATCATCATATAGGGATGCTTATTTAAAAAAAAAGTGCTTGCATGGGAGTTTAGCCAGACAATAGCTGGTGTTGCTCCCAAGGGCTCATGAGTATTAGCCATGCTTTCCCTTCCATGAAGCAGGCCTCCAGTCTAGTTAGAGAGCTATTGGTTTCCCCACAATAGACGTGCCACTATTGCCCCAATTGGCATATTAGGCCTAACTGACCAGTCTCAAGGCTTGCAACAACCATTGCTGTTCACGGCCATTGATGAAGAAAAGTCATTCATTTAATAGAGAAGTCAGGCTGTACCTTGGGGGGGGGGCAGGCTTCATGCGCTTTATGACTAGTGGGTAAAATTACACCACATCCTCCTGTATACAAACTGGGGGATTTGGGGGTGAAATACTGGCTTAAAACCATTGGACTTAGATCTGCTATATTTTATCCATGTCTTTTTCACTTCCACTACCAACCATCTACTGAGAAATCTTTCTGTATGAAAAAATTTTCATATTTTTAACAAACACGTTCTCATAGAGACAAAGCTTTCACAAATCAAAAATTGCCCCAAGCATTAAGATTCCCACCTCCTTCTGAGAGCAAGTGAATAATATGAGGATAGAAGGATCACAGATGAAAATTTCAGAGATCTCATGTCCAAAATGCTGAGATTTTTAAAGCATTTTACACCTTCATTATATTTCACCCTTCAAAAACTGTTTTGTATAGAACACGTTACTTGAGTTATAAATTGGCCAAGCCAATATATAACCAAAATAGTTTTTAATTTTTTAAAAATATTTTATTTATTTGTAAGGGGAGAGTGAAAGAGAGAGAGAGAGAGAGAGAGACAGAGAATGATGGGTATTTCAGGGCCTCCAGCCACTGCAAGCAAACTCCAGATCATGTACCACTTTGAATATCTGGTTTATATGGGTACTGGGGAATTGAACCCTGGTCCTTAGGCATTGCCAGCAGTGCCTTAACCACTGAGCAATATCCCCAGCCCTAACCAAAAATATTTTAACTGCTTCAAGAGACTAGGTCTGTAATATAGATTTGTCTTTCATTCAGAAATGAAAACATTTCTGCTTCAGCATTTTTTGTGGATTAAATCAGATAACCACCATCCATAAAAGCATGACTAAAGTCCTAATCCCACCATATGTAGAATGGCCTATTACATGTAAATAGCCTTTTTATAAATGAATTTGGTTAAATCATCATGAGGTTACACTGGAGTATAGTGGGCCTCTAAATGTATATTGCAGTTTACCTAGAAAGAACACAGTCAGGTAGACACATATTGAAACTGCAGTTATATAGCCTTAAGCCAGGGGGTGCTGTGGTAGCCTTAGACCTTCAGAATTTAGGGAAAAGCCAGGAAGGACTTCCTATCCGGTTTTGTAGGAAGCCCAGCCTTATGGACTCTTGGATTTTGGATCCTGACCTCCAAAGCTTTAAAATTCTAAACTTAAGCTTTAGGTCAACCAGCCTGTGAGCTGAAGCCTCAAAGTCCAGGGAAGTGAGTTACAGCCATTCCTCCAAAATCATCCCTGGGATGGTACAGAATAATTTGAATGGCTCATTATTCCTTCTTTTTTTCCCCCCATCAGTTCTTCTAATCTTCTTCAATTTCTTTTTACCCTTTGATAAATCTCTCTTTGACGTATTTTTGAAGTGACTTGGTTCCTCGTTTCTTCTTCTTTTCTCTTTTCCCGTGACTTCTTTTGAAATCCCAACTACTTTTTAATATGTTGTTTAAAACCTACCTTGCCCATGATGGTTTGTCTGTCTTCTCTTCTTTTCCTTTGATTCTGTTGTCATTTGTACTCTGATCAAATCACCTGTGTCTGTGGCCATCAGAATTATAATAAAAATATTACTTGTGTTTTCTGCTTCCTTAAAACACACCAGCAATCTAAGAAGCCAACAAAACCGGAGGTATTGTTGATGTACTTGCAGGTGAACCTCTCTGCCATCTGGTATTGAGTAAGCTCAGTGCCTGGTGGGATTAGGCAGAAGGCAGTCTTGCTAAATTCAATAGATTAGGAACCAGAAATCTCAGCTTCCATAGTTTTGCATATTTGTGGCATATTGATCATTCCTTTTAACTTTTACTATGGAAAATTTCAAACACATGCAAAAATAAAGATGAAAGTGAATTGCCAAAATAAGTTTAACTTCTGAGCAGTTTTTTTGTCATCTCTGCCTACCCGTTCAGACCAGCTTATTATAAAGTATATTCCAGTTATCATATTTCTGCTTCAGTTAATATGTCATTCTATATCTTAAACTGATCAGAGATTTTACACAAGTATGTAAGCATCATTTAAAAAAAACTAAGGGGGGCTTGAAAGATGGCTCAGTGGTTAAGGAACTTGCCTGCAGTGCCTAATGACCTGAGTTTAATTTCCCAATACCAGTAGAGTTCAGTTGCACCTAGCACGCTCATTCTGTCTGTCTCTCTTATATATCTCACTGCTTGCAAATAAATGAAGTATGTCAACAAAAGAAAAACAAAACTAAGGGGCTGGGAAGAAGTGAAATGGGAAAATGCTTCACTTGCAATTATGGGGGTACGGATTTGATTCCCAATGTCCAGGTCAGACTGCCTGGTGTGGTAGCACCCCCATAATCCCAGGGCAGGTGCAGAGGATACAAGCAGATTCCTAGAGGTTGCTGGCTAGTTAGACTAACCAAATGGCTGAGCTGCAGACTCATAAAGGACCCTGTCTCAAATATGGTGGAAAGTTCTCCTGGGGATGGCACCTGAGATTGACCTGTGACTTCAACTCACATACATATGAACACAAAGCACACACACACAAAACCCTCAAAAATAATGCTTTATTTCATCTACTATATTTATCATTTCAGAAGTACTGTTTTAGCCTTTTTGTGATGAGTGTTTTCTGCATCAGTGATATATTGAGAATAAAACATGTTAATAGCATTTAACATTTTTGA
>PVHP010022464.1:0-28370 GCA_004024765.1 Zapus hudsonius
TACTCACCCACCACGACTCAGGGAACTGAGTGGAAGAGGGGGCGGAAAGATTGTGAGAGCCGTGGTGGGGGAGATGGTCCAGAGGCATGGCACCCATCAGTAACAACACACTTGGGCCAGGAAGACCGGGATGAGTACTAAGATATACAGGATCCCTTGCCACAAGGACTAATACAGACAGCCCACGGAGGAGGATATAGAACTGATCAGGGATGGGGAGGAGGGGGGATTAGGGAATTCGGGATAACAACTCATGGTTTGCCCACTAAATAATGTAACTCATTATGGACAATAAATTTATATTAAAAAAAGCCAAATACACACAAAAATATATACTCTGTTTCTGTCTTTCTGTCTTTTCCCTGTCTCCCTTGAAAATAAATAAATAAATTTTTTTCAAAAAAAAAAAAAAAACAAGTACCAATAATATCCCTGTCCTAGGCAGCTCATGCACTGCTGGAATGAACCTCCAAACCAGGCACAGTTATCGTAGGAAAGTATTTATTGAAGCTACAGATCCAGGGGAAGTTCCATAATGGTGAAAGAGGCTGGTCCTCTTTTCACAGTCCAAGCCAAGAGAGAAAAACCATCACCAGAACCACACACAGAACAGCAAACAGGCAGGGGGGAGAGAGAGATATCTTTCCTTGCCCTTTATTCAGCCTCAGGGCAGGGTATTGAAACCCTTTCCCAGACTTGTTTACTCCCTGAGTCTCTGGAAATTTCTTTTCTGCATTGCCTTTCTAGGAAGGGATGCTTGTTCCCAGCTCCCTTGAGCCTCCTTATATCCTGCCCCTACTGAGAGGGCACCTTCCTGTTGACAACCTCAGAGACCCACCCAAGATTACTAAACAGGTCAAATTTTTAGAAAAACTTAACCATCAAAAATTCACCCCTTGTCAGCGGGGCGTGGTGGCACATACCTTTAATCCCAGCACTCAGGAGGCAGAGGTAGGAGGATTGCTGTGAGTTCGAGGCCACTCTGAGACTACATAGTGAATTCCTGGTCAGCTTGGACTTGAGTGAGACCCTACCTTGAAAAAAAAAAAAAAAGTTCACCCCTTGTCAAGCAATATCTCCTTACATCATACTTAATCTCTGAATGACAACAGTTACAAGATCATAATTCCACCTAACCTGATATAACTATCCCACATACAAGTGGAAACACATAATCTCCCCCCAATACAAGGCAAGGTCCCTTAACTGTGAATTCTGTAAAATCAGCACAAGTTAAATGCTTTTAACATACAAGGGCACAGAGAAGGCATTTCCAACTGCTATTAGGCATAACAAGGAGAGACTGGACCAATGCAAACTCAACAACCATTAGGTAAACATCAAACATCTGCAGTTCAAGTCTGATACCACAACCAGTAACTGACAGTCTCCAGATTTTCCAGTTCCACCCCTCCAAATTGGCTGAGTAGCTGGGGAAAATTTCATCTCAAGCCAACAGCACTCCATGGTAGCCCTTGCACAGTCCTGGTGTATCCAAAACATCTTCAGGTCTCCATTGCAAACCACAGTCCATCTTCCAATGGCTTCACTTGCCAATCAGGGACTTCACACCCTGTTCTATGTACCACATCTTAGTAGCAGTTCCTGGAACTGTGTGCACTTCATAACCCACTCCATGCATGCATTTTTATGCTCCTGAAAACAATACTAGGTATGCAGAACTTAGCCATGTTGTTAATTCAGAGACTAAATAAATTGTAACCCTGAAGAGCAGGTTCTTTCCTTTCATCTATCTATGTTCAAAAGAGTTTGCACAGACTATCATTCAGTCCTTCCTGGGTGGAAACACCTCAGGCATCCTTTCTGTTGTTTCAATGTAGAGCAGTTGGGCTATCTTCTTTAGGATTGCTAATGTGTTGACAATAGCAGCTTCAGTAACCTAAAGCCAGTTACACTTGCTTAAAATTTTAAATCTTAAATTCTTGGTTCCATATTGTTTACCAAGCATATCAGTCCATTACTTAAATTCAACCTTGATCAAAATCTCTGGGCATGGGCAGTAGACCACATCTACCCTTATTCCAGTAACATAGTTCCAATAAAGTTCTTTCCTTCCCCTTAGAAAACTTACAAGCCAAACCTCCAAATACAATTCTCTGTGCACTTAGCACTTTCAAATTCTCACCAAAATAATCCACAAAACTTGCTTTACCACTCTGGAAAGTGTCTTCAGTTGCAAGTACCAAATCTATATCCATTCCTCCAGCACACAAGGTCCAGAAGACCAAAATCCACAAGGTCAGATTCATCTCAGCATTATCACCCCACTCCTGGTACCAAAACTGTCATAGTTAGCCCATGTACCACAGGGATGAGCCGACAAACCAGGCACAGTTATGAGTGGAAAGGGTTTATTGAAACTACAGATCCAGGGAAAGATCCATAATGGTAAAAGAGACTGGCCCTCCTTTTCACAACCCAAACAGAGAGAGAAAAACCATCATCAACACCACATACACAACTGCAAACAGGCGGGGGGTGGGGAGAGAGAGATTTCCTTCCCCTTTACATAGTCTTAGGGTAGGGTCTTGAAGCCCTTTCCCAGACTTGTTTCCTTGCTAAGTCTCTGGAATTTTCCTTTCTGCACTGCAGTCCCAGGAAGGAATATTTATGTTCAGCTCCCCTGAGCCTCTTTATATCCTGTCCCTTACTGAGAGGGATACCTTCCTGTAAACAACCTCAGAGACCCACCCAAGATTACTAAACAGGTCAAGTTGACATTAAAACTTAACTACTACCACACACCTCCAAGTAGATATCTAGAGCTAACCACTGAAGCTGTGTTCATGTTCCTCAGCATGCTAGACTTGTGACCATACATCTTTTGCAGACAAAAGAGTTCTTTTCTAAAAGTAAAATTTGAATGCTATTGGGGGACATGGTGGTTGGTGCCTTCTGTAATGCCAGAACTAGGGAGATGGAGGCAGGAGGCTCAGGAATTCAAGGGCAGCCTTGGCTACATATCAAGTCTGAGGCCAGCCTGGGCTACATGAAACCCTGTCTATAAAAAAAATAGAGAGAGGGAGAGAAAAAGAGTGAAAGGAAAGAAGGAAGGCAGGAAGGAGAAAGAAAAAATAGAATATAAGAAAGAAAAAGTGAGAAAGAAAAAAGAAGAACTTCAGTGCTGAGATTTATTGGAAAGTTGCTTAACTGAGAGCCTCTACCATAATATACTCCATGGACAAATATAATTTATAATTCTCTGGATACCTTAATAATTTGAGCACTATATCATTTTCATTACCTTGTATAAAACTGGCTGGCTTTGAGAACTCAGTAGTAATCTCACAGAATATACTGACATCTGGTGGCATTGATTAAGCAATTTAAAATTAATAGACAGAATTATGATTATAATTATAATTATTGACGAAATTGTTTTTAAACAATTTTATTCATAACTTTTAGAGATTTTCTGAAATCTTTTTTAAAAGGCTTTGGTTTTCCTTCTGTAATATTTATAATCTGACTCAATCTATCCACTTTAGGCTTTTAGTAAAAAGCGATGTTTTAATTCAAAAACAATTAATCTAGATAGGTGTGATTAACTAATTCAGCACTTTTAATAGTATATTCTAGATGAGAATTTCATAGTTTTGGGAGGGGGGATTTTTGGATTTTGAAAAACACTTTAACAAGGAATAAAAGTGATTCTTCTAGTTTCCTGCCTGGAAGCTGAGAGTGGAGAGCTGTCTGCAGTAACAACTGGGTGTGGTGTGTACAATTTCATGCTACTAAATCACTTGACTTTTCAAAAATACAACTAATCAAATCTAAGAGGGAATTACCACTGACTCCTTATTAGCATGACTTTCTCCATAGTTGCCCATTTGGAGAAGTAAAACAATAGTTTCCACCCTGCTTTTCAAAGTGAAAAATGAAGACAGATTTTTGACTTGTCTAAAGTCTGTGTCAGGTCCATGAATAGAATCTGGGAGTTGCTAACCCTTGGTTCTTGCTACCTTTTGATGTATGTTTCCATTTAGGATGAGTGACATGGAGTCAGTTGTCATGGTTTTAGAAAGACCTCTGCAAGGTCTGGCTTTTGCATCAAATTCTGGACTAAAATTATGTTTAAATTTTGTTTCCCCTCATCTTTTCCTGGTTTTGATTATTTTTTAAGAGTAGTTGATGGTCTCATGACACGATCCTTTTATTTTGTATATTGTGTCTTGTGTTTTGAATTTTATGTGAAATTGTGAGTTTGATCTTTGACCTCTGTTTACTATAATACTGATTTGCCACTAATTTGATAGCAAGCCATAGGGATCTGCTGTAAACATGCTGCTCACTTTACATGGCTCTGTTTGACTCTTAAGTGAAGAAATGTGTGTGTAGAATATAATTGAGAGTCTCTTGCAGAAGTAAGAAAACCACATAAGCTTTCAACTTCCCAGGTAGCATTCAGAATAATCTAATCACTTTCTATGATGGAAGGACCTAGAAAATCAAGAGGAAGTCATCAATGTAAATAGGCATTAACCCAGCATTTAGTCTTTAGTTTGGACAATGCACTCATCCAGAAACATAAAAATATGATGTGGACCACACAGCTTTGCCCAAGATGGCTTGGGCTCTGAATACAGAGGATTCTGGCCACCGATATGGTCAGCATGGGAGGCAAGATCTGTCCTGAATCGTCTCATGCATAGATGCTGAGGGAGCAGGGCCTTTGGGAAGGAAATGGGGGAATCACTGGCTCTGAGTGAGTGTGGCTAAAAGTGGCTTATAGAAGCCTGCCCTGCAGGAAGCACCCAAGTTGTGAGGTGATATATTCATGGAGGGCATGTGTGTCTGTATGTATATTACTATGTGTGGGGAGGCATGTGAGTCTATGCACATGAGTGTGAAGGCCAGAGGTCAACATCAGGTGTCTCCCCAATGGTTCTCTACCATCTTATTTTGGAGACAGAATCTTTTCCTAAACCCAGAGCTCACTGATTCGTCTAAAGCAGCTAGCCAGCAGGCTGGCAAAGCTTCCTGTCTCTGCCTCCCCAGTGCTGGGCTCACAGGCCCATGTAGGCATACCTGTCACTTTACATGGAAGTTGGGGATCTGAACTCAGATCTTCATGCCAGTGTGACAAGTGCTTTTCCAACCAAGCCAGCTCCTCAGCCCATGTCCACAATTTCTATTTCCCAAAAGACAGTTGTGCTTAGCTATGGATCCTATTGACAAAGAGAGATGGGGGAGGTCTTGGAGAAGCTCCAGCAGGGTTTGCCTTGGTGTGGCTGCACCTCAGGACACAAGCCAGGAACAAGTGGAATAGCACTGATCTCAGCAAGGTGGAATATGGCCAGGCCATTATTTAGGGAAGGAAAACCCTGTCTTCCTTTTTCTCACTTTTATGCCAGCTGCCTGGGAGTTGCTAGCACGAGAAGCCAGGGTCTCTCTACGCACCACAAGTAGAAGGTACAAAGAGGATGGTTTATCAGTATATATTACAAGTCTTTATTTCTCATGTGCTGGTTATGTCATGCTGTTAAGATTGGTCAACCCTCAAGACTCCGGGCTTCAGGTAAACATGAAGCATGGATTGTTGCCCTGGGAACACTTCAGTTCTGTAAAATGGGAATGCTAACAGCTCCTCCGAGTTACATCAGGGACACTGTACTGATCAAATGAGGAAATAAGTACGAAATGCTGTAAGAAATGCATAAGGGACAGATTAGAGCACAGCAAAAATGCCAGCCTGGGTTTGACTTTAATTCCATAAGAAATAAGAAGCCATTGAAGATCTTTGAAGAAGGGAGTGAATGACATGATGAACAAGGTGTAAGGAACTTAATTCTTTTCTCCAGCTCCCTCCCGCAGCCTGGCAATCAGTCTCTCTTCTCTGCTGACAATTCCCTGTGATGTCAATTCAACATCTCCTGCAGGCTCTGGGAGGAAAATCCATCCCAGCTTGGGGAAGGGCTGTGTGTGCCTTGAAGTAATCTTGCTATGTAAATCAAAGCCCGCTACAGCTCAGTCCTTCCATTCACTTGAGCATATCTGTTGTTTGGAACTTCTTCCAATTTATTCACATTTCAAGATGCTTCGTACTGTGTACAGCACATTCTTGCTCTGTATCACCAGAAAGGGTCCTTGTTTTATGATGTGCTGTCTTTGGCTGGGCAGCCTTAAAGACTGTTAGCCTCTTTCCTCATCAAACTGCCTTGAGGAATTGAGCATACTTCTAAGCCTCTGGCATCATAAAGTTATTTACCTGCTGAGATGAATATGTTTCTAAATATATTTACTTTTCTTATATTTGAATTTTGCTGTAATCACTGAGCTACTAAATTTATATGACACATATTATATTATTATAAAGATGAAATTCGTGATGAGTCATTTCGCTGCAATAAGTTGAAACGTCATTAAATCTTCATCAACAAGTCAGTTTTTGAAAACATATTTTCCAGTTTAGTTGGGTTTTTTGTTTAAAGCGCTTAGAAGATTTGAAGAAATAGAAGTCAATACCCAAAGTCCTTTCTAACCCCAAGAGCATTTTGTTTGTTTGTCTTTTGAAGTCAGAGTCTCTCTATGCAAATCAGGTTGGCCTCAAACTCAAGGTTCTTCTACCTCAGCTTCCCAAGTGTTGGAATTACAGATGTGCACACTATGTCAGGCCCCCATGAGCATTCTCTGACCTTTAGTTCTTGTCTGAATGAATGAATGAATGAGTGAGTGAGTGAGTTAGTGAATAAATAAATTGAAATAACTGAACCTAGAAGCATGTTTTTCTTTTTATCATATTTGTAGTTCAGCAGTCAGCAGAATGTTTCTATAATGACTCAGGTATTTTCAGGTTTATGGCTATACTAGCTTTTGTCACAACTCTTCACTCTGCCATTATAATGTGAAGATGGCCAAAGACAGTACAAAATATAAGTTCTAATTAGATGGTATTTGCAAAAACAGGCCATGCACGAGAGGATTTGACCTTTGGGCTGGACTAGTTTGCTTTTTCTTACTTGAGTAACTTGTGACAAAAACGAAGCCCAAATCCCAGCTTCTGATTCCATGGGTTTGGATGGGAGCTGATCCCAAAGTCTTATGCCTACTGTTGAAGTTTTCATAAAAGATTCATAAAAGACATATTTAGCCAACAGAATTAAAGTGGGACCAATGAAGATTAACACATTTTAAATGGAAAAATGTTTTCTTCATTTCTAGAAATTTTAGTGCCCAGTAATTTTTCTTCACTATTCTAGCTTGTATCAATTTCTGTAAATCACGTTTAATGTTTAAATAAGTCATAGAACTATAGCTGTAGCCAAATAATATTTTGGATTTAGACTCTAAGGTGTAAATTGAATTTAAATAATCCCAACTGATTTTAAAAGTTTATTAGCCTTCCAACCTCTAGCATAGTTTACCACTACTATTATTAAAATTATCATAACCAAAAAATTGCTTAATAATAAGAGCTTTACAGCCCATAAAATACCCACATTGTTTTAGCATAGCATCAGTTGATACTTTATAAATCTGAATGCAGGCTTTTTCCAAAAGCTTGTTGAAAGCTACTCAGCAAAGCAATGAAAAGATAGAAAATATTTTTTTCCATATAGAAATTGAGAAGAGCCTGGGTCCCACCCTCTACAAAAGCATTTCTCATACCAAGAAAAGACATTTAAATTATAAACAGATGGACGATCACATGACAATCAATTAAAATATATCAGGTGAGGTCTGGTTCCAAATTTGAATTCCATTTTGTTGGCTAACCCCATAGTTTCCTTAACAGTGGGAGGTGCTGCTATGTGGAACCATAAGCGCCTCCCTGCTCTCCCCTCCGCAGATGGCAGGGATGAAGATTGCTGCCTGAGCAGAAAGCTTGGCATTTGGGGAGGCTCCATGACTGCAGGCCATCTGTCAGCTGGTGGTGATGCTGGGGAGAGTGAACTACAGCCTTTCTTGGCGAGTGAGAGTTTCCACTCGGTGCTCCTTTGTTATCCAATTCAAAGCTAATAACTTTCAAATTTTATTCTTTTCCTTCTTTTTATCTTTCACAGGATGCTGCATGCCTGGCATACTGTACAAATATGACTAGGCTTTAATTTTCTTTTCTTTTTTTAACAATCTTTTTAATTTTATTTTTATTTTTAGAAAGGAAAGGGAAGAAAGAAAAGAAAAGAAACAACCAGGCTTTTAAATTCAGAATTTTATATCTTTTTATGAATAAATATATACATTGTATGAGCAAATCTTGTGAATGTGTCCCCGTTTCCCTCCTTTCTGTCCCCTACCCACTGGGATACTTCCTCAGTGCACATACTGGATCTGTCCATAGGCTAGGGGGTTATGAACTTGACAAATGGAAAAATAACATTTTTTGACTCAATTGAGACAGTAAGCAGGTTAGTCTTGGCTGCCAGACAATTGGACACTGAAACACAGGAAAATTCAATAATCTTATATTTTAAGTTTTTGTAAGTGATACAAAGCTGTTTTAAATATGTGGTTAATGGTGCAAGACTTTAATGCTTGTATAATTAAGAAATGTTTTCTTATATTTTCATTTGGCAAATATGAACTAAATTATAAACGCATATTTAATAACTTACTAGCATAATGATCTTGTATGTGTCTAGAATCCTCTTAGAACTCAGAATGAGAGCACCACCCCTATGATGACACATTTAGTCCTCCTTGGTTTTTATTTGGAAAACTGCTAATCCCCAGCTTGTCCTCACTAATGTGAACACTTGTGGCCTCACTGGTTTTGTTCAAAGCAAGGAGGACCACACTGAGGTCATTTGTGAAGCCACTGATGGTGACTGTGAGTTTCAGCAAGAAACAAGGATCCACACACACACCCGAACGTTTGAACCCATTCCAATGTGTGCTCAGCAAAGCCTATTTACTGAAATTAATTCTTATAGGTCAAACTGTATTTTCTCCAAAGTTAGAGGAATAAAACACCTTTATGTTTGCATGATTTGTTTTTATTTCTCCAAAAGAATCAGTATCATGGCCCAAAAAAGTGGGTTACTGCCAAACTATTTTATTTTTAAGGTCACAATATTCTTAAACTATTTTGGTCCCCAGATTGTATTCTCTGGGTATCTGTTCATTTTTGAAATCAACTTCTACACTTCTCTCAAGTTGTGGTCTGAGAAGTTTTACATTCGTCGTACCTTTAGTCTGTTTCCAAACCTCCTTGTGTTACTCTGGATATCAATGTTAAACAATGAACTGTTTTTCCAACATATAAAGTGGGGACACGGCAAGCACTTTGAAATGTCCCCAAGAATCAGCATGGACTGACTGCTCTGTCCACGTCTCTAGCCCAGGGTCCACTACAGAAAAGACTCTGGGGCCTGCCAGGACATCTATATTTTAGAAAAAAAATGATCACTTATTTTTATTAAGTTCTTTCAAGCTAGAATTTCAAGGACATCATCTTTTCACTGCATGCACTAGTCATGTCATGGATCTGCTCCTTCTGCTCTATTTCCTAATTCAGAGCCTTATCTCAACAACTGCTATAAATAACAAATTCTGTCTCAGCTTTCTAACTGACCTCCCCCTCCCCAACCCTTCCTACTCATCACTTGAAGCAAGGGGAGTAAACAAAAGCACAGCAAAGGAGGCAGGGCTGGGAAAGGACCTTGACCCTGAGCAGAGAGGAGACCAATGCTCAAGGTTTGAGGCAGGATAGTCTTTTGGGAAAACAGAGGTAGGAGGAAAGAGACCTGCTGAAGTGATCTGCTGAGAGCCAAGGAAGAGAAAGGAGGAGCCAAATGCTGAAGAGAGGAAAGAAGACATGGCTTTGTCTCTGATTGACTTTTTTTCACCATCTACCATCATATTCTTTTTTCATGTGTGCATGCATGTGCACATGTATGTGCGTGTGTGTGTATATGTGTGTGCAGATGCACATGCCCTGTGCACATGGGTGTGGGAGCCAAAGGATGACACTGGGCATTGGATGACATCATATTGCCCTTTGGCTTTATTTTCATGAAATGGAGTCATTCACTGAACCTGGAGCTGCCATTTCTCAGTCAGATTGGCAGAGCAGAGAGCCCCAGTGATTCTATGGTCTCTACCTCCACATGTGTAACCATGCCTGGTTATTTTTTTAACACTTTCATACATGTCTATTATGTATCTTGATCTTATTCTACCCAGTTACCCTCTTTGCTCCCTCCCTATCCCCCTAAAGCTCCTCTTCCCAGTTATTCCCATCCTACTTTCATTCTTTCATCCCATGAAGTTAAATTAAGATTGTTTGCATGAGCCGGGCGTGGTGGTGCACGCCTTTAATCCCCATACTCAGGAGGCAGAGGTAGGAGGACTGCCGTGAGATCAAGGCCACTCTGAGACTACATAGTGAATTCCAGGTCAGCCTGGACTAGAGGGAGACCCTACCTTGAAAAAAAAAGATTGTTTGCATGAGCACAGGCTGGAAGTTATTGACTGGAGCATGGGCAAATTACCAGTGCCTACACCACTGAAGACCATGTCTCCTACTCCAGTGACTACTAACTACCATTAGGTACTCTGGAAGATGTGGGGTCATCATGGGTGGGGACATCTGTGATGAAATACTGACAGGCTTGAATTCATTCACGAATCCACAGCTACTGTAAGTTCATGAGAATAAGAGCTATATCTTACCCAGAAGACAGCACTTCTCCTCCCATCCTCCTGCTTTCACATTCTTTCTGGCCACTCTTCTGAGAGGTTCCCTGAGCACTGGAGGGATTGGTTTAGATATCCTATTTAGAGCTCAGCACATAATACTCACTTATTCTCAGAACTTTTGCCAGCTATCTATCTCTGCTGAGAGTAGCTTTAATATGGGAATTAGCATAAATATTTAGAAGGCAGTTTGACATCCTGTCCATTTAGCATGGCCATAGTAGTAGGCTCCCCGCTAGGGCTTATGTCCCTAGCTAGCTACAAGCTTTTGGCCAAATTTAAGGTATCAAGCATAAATTCCTTCCTGTTGAGCTGGCTTTAAATCCAATAAGTGCTTGTTTAGTCCTATAACAATCATGCCACTATTGCACCAGTGGACACATCTTGCCTGGCAGGTTGCTTGTGGGTCCACAAATGAGTAGGACTATTAATGACTTTTCTCCCCCAGCAGCTTGAATAACTACCTTCTGGCATAAAGAAAGCTAGCCAGGCGGGAGAGAGCTTCCAGCTCAGTTCACTTGATTTCTTTGTCTCTAAACAACGTGTGTGGTATCATCAGTAATAGGAACTTACCATGGAGTTTTGATGCATGTTTCTTATGTGGGTGCCGTGGTTCTAATTCGACTCCTCGTATTTTTATGGCAATGGTTCTCAAAAGGCTGGCAGAGTAGGAAGTCAGAACAGGACCAAACAGAGAATGTTTTTTATAACAATAATTACTATAGTAGAGTCTCAAAATACCCTCCTTATGTGGTTTCACTGTACATATTTAGGCCTAGTGCGAGAGAAAAACCATCAGGCTTTATAAATCCCAGGTAAACATTTAGAAGACTCTCACAGAGAAAATAAAATCAGAAACATTTCGTGTAATCATATACACATTACATTCTCAAAATGCTTCACATTTGACCACTTTCAAATCATTTGAAGCTGAGTCAAAAACAGGGAACAAGGCATGAAAATTTTTTGTGTACGGGGCTGCGGAGGTGGCTCAGCAGACAAAAGTGCTCGCTGCACAGTGTGAGATAATAAGTTCAGATTCTCAACACCTACATAAATGCCAGGTTGATATGGTGACCTGCCTGTAATCCCAGTGCTCAGGAGGCAGAGACAAGGAATCTAGCTTGACCAAATCAGAGGTCTGGGTTCAAGTGAGAGACCTAGCCTCAGTAAATAACATGAAAACCGATCAAGGAAAACACTCAATGTCCACTCTGGCCTCTACATACACACTTGAATGCATACCCATACACATGTGTCCACACACTTTCGAACACACATATGCATGCACATTCTCTCTCTCTCTCTCACACACACACACACACAAAAAGTATACATACATTTACTTTCAAACCAAAAGTAATCTACTCTTAGAAGGGCTTCTATATTGCAAAATGAAAGTATCTTTATTTAGAGCAGAGTTTGTTTTTGGTTTTTGTTCCAGATGTGGTTTCCAACCCATTAGCTAGTTGTGAAATCAATTTAGTGGGTCACAACCAACATTTTTTAAAATTAAATGGAATAAAACTTTTCAAACTCTTAGCATTTGAATCACAAAGTGAAAGAACATAATTCCATGAAATTGTAATTCAATATGTGTATCTACATGTATGTATTCTTGTATTCATGCATGTATTCATGTATTCTTTATTACAATGTAAGAAATCTTTCTTTTTGTGTGTGATAGGCAAGTTTCAAAAAACTGATTTAGGGCTGCTTAAACATAGCAAGAATACTGCATGAAGTGAATCTGCTTATATTGTGCTAGCTGTAGCTATAGCTGAAGAGCTTTATAATATACCCTTCTCCTTCAAAGTGAATTTGATCATCCCCAAAAATCTTTGAGGAAGTCTGCAAGTTCAATACTATTTGAATAACCAGACAAGTAAATTACTTTTGTAGTCTTCTGACATTCACATTGGTGGAGCAAAGGCCAAAAAATTGACAAAATTCCTGGGTAACATGCATAAAACTTAGTATCAAGTACAGCAGTGGCAACTACCCACACTCATAGTCAGGGCACATGTCACTGTCATGTGCCCATTGATTGTCCTTACCATACCAGTTCACTTAACAATGACAAGGATAAAACAGTACAAAGTATTCATCACCCTTGAACACATATTGCTTTGATATTTTGTTGAGGAAATGAGACATTTTCAAGAGCTTGATGTACACTGGTTATGACACTCGCCCCCAAAAAATAATCTGTGTGATTATCTGAGTTGTGAACTGAACTAGTTGGATTTTTTTATGGAATTCCATTTTCAAACAAACTATGGTTATTCAGATATGGGTATCTGGCAGACATCTAAAATGAGCAAAGTGAGTCTATCACTTCAAGGAAAACAATTTAAAGTATTTATTGTTAATAATAAAATTCCAACTTTCAAGTAAAAATGAGAAGCTGAGAAAACTTGACAGCACACCAATACTTAAAGAATTCTTATGATGAAATCAGTGGTGATATTAATGAAAGTGATTATTTGATATTGAAATGTGTCAACATTTGGAAGTTCTGCATAACTCATTGAATCAATAGTTTCCAAATGGTCGATGCTTGATACAAGATAGACCGACCTATGGGTTTTCATGGAAAGAGGGACAAAAAGTCATCCATATGATTTTAGGAACAAACTTTAAGAAAGTACCACTTGTCGTCTTTTGGTGTCAAATTGAAAAAAACAATAACCACAATTATCTTAAAAAAAAAGGCTGTTAGAATACTCCCCTCTGTTCCAGCTACAGATTTCTTTGTGGCCAAATTTTCTTCATCTCCTTCAACCAAAACAATGTATCACATCAGATTGGATGCAGAAGCCGACATGGGACCACAGCTGTTTTCCATTAAGCTAGACATTAAAGAAACTTATAAAAATGTAAAACAATGCTGAACTTCTCACTAATATTTTCATTAAAAGTATCTTATTTATCTTACTATGTAATGGGCTTAAGATTTTAATGAAGAAATGAAATTTAACTTCTTTTTCTTAACTTCAGGAACACCTACATAAACACAAGCTCTTTGGGGTCTTCAATCATTTTTGAAAGTATTAAAGGGTCCTGAAACCAAAATGCTTGAAAACCACTTTTACTATGCCTTATTCAATTCCTTTCTCAAAAGTCAGTAAATCTAAAAATATGAATTACATGCTTGAACCCTGAGCCAAGAATCAATTGTACTGTTTAAGAAAAGATTGCTAACAGGTATTGCCTGAGGATATTTGAAGTCATTTCCGAGTTTAAAAAAAAATGAATTTCCTAACTGAAGAATATTTAATGTATAGATCATGTGGAAGGTAAAGCTTAAGGCCTAAAAGTGACCCTTAATGTTTTCTCTCCTGCTGATCTTTAGTTTCTATTGTTCTCTTCGAATTATTGCACATCAAGTTGGATATAGTGTACAAACATAATCTTTATTTACCAATAGAAGCCACAGTTCTAATCTGACACTTTTAATGTGATCCCTTCCCTAAGATGTAGATTACACATGGTGCAAACTGCCTGCCTCTACAAGCTTTTCTTGATCAAATACCAGTATAAGAACCCAGATGCACATTCCCAGAACCTTCCAGAACAGACGTTATTACCCTGCAGTGAAAGTTCGGATGAAATCAACATGACTTAATTACATTCATCACACTGAAAATCAAATTCTATGCCAATGCTACGTGGCACTTGGAGCTTATTTTACAAACATTAACTAATTAATCTGCAAAACATCCCTGAGAGGCAAAGCATAATGATATATGAGCTGACAACCTAATTATGTCTAATTATTCATAAGATTTCCCCCTTCCAAATGTTTTTCTATTGCCAGTTCAGGGAAGTGGGCCTGCTAATTTCTCAAATCAGATATAGAGATCAGCTATCTGTTATTCCATCCAGAACTCTTTTGCTGCAAAGCACCCACATTTCATTTTCTTTTGGAACAGAGCAACCTGTTCAACCAGATCAACCATTTTCCACTGAACAGCTCATGGAAACTCTAAAACTTCCAAGTTTAATCTAGCACTGCACTCACAGGTCTATGTCTTAAATACATTCTTTGCTCCATTTTTATTCACAAGTAAATTTGTCAAGAAGCCCCATTATTTTGACTTCCTCCACTATCCTCTTCTTTCCAGAGTATCTTTCCACCTTAAAGATGCTTGTATACAGTCTACTATCCAGTGCCCCCTTCCCCCAATTTTATACTCAAAAAGTCAAAGATGCTTTTTTTGATGTTTTCCTTTCTGTTGTCGCCCTCTCTGAAGTCCTTGGTTTTCCTCAACTTCATTGTCTCCTTTTTTCATATCACATGAAATTCACTTTGTTTTATCAGTTATTTCCACTTTGGCTTCTTAAATGTTCTCTTCCACAGCAAGCTGGGTTTAAAGTACATGCCATATGTTTAAAAACACCACTAGAAGAGGAGAGGGTGTGCTATTAAGTGGGATGTTAGCATTTGTGGGGAGAAAAGATGCCTTAAAATGTGTGTGCATGTGTGTCTTAGAAACAAGTTTATTGTAAGAAATTGGCTCACATGTTTTACAGGGTCTCTTCAGTCTAAAACCTGCTGGACAATACAGGAGGCTGGCAGTTCTGGTCAGAGTTGATGTTTCAGTCTTGAATCTGAAGGCAAGACTACAGGCAGAGTTTCTATTTCCCATGCCCTGAAGCTCATACTTATAAAGGGTAATTGGCTTGACCCAAAGTTTCCTGATGTCAACATTATTTTTAAAGTAATTTCACAGCAATATCTAGACTGGTGTTGAACCAGACAACTAGTCATTATAGCATAGACAAGGTGACAAAAGTATCCAGAGTCTACTTTGTTGAAAAGGTGACTTTTTTTCATTTCTGTATGCTTTTTTCATTTCTGTAGCCCTCTCAGCTAACAAAATACCACCTCTACTTGGCATTCTCTTGCTATTTCCTTGGTGGTGAAGTTAATGAATGTGTGTTAGGCTTGTGCTATCAATAATGTTGTGTGTTCAAGGGACAATATTTCTCTGGCATTTTCTGTAGTTATGACCATCACATAAAAACTCAGCTTTTCCAGCAAAGTACTGATTTCAAGAACCCGGTTCCATTGTCACACAATCTGACCTGATTTTCAGTGATGAAAACATAGTCCATACCTTTATAAAGTAGTTGCTGGCTGAATGTAGCCCATAAATTTTAATAAATACTTACTGATTGAACTAGAAGTTCCAGCCAGTAGATACTTTGTTTAAAATATGACAAAATGCAACTGGGGGAAATTATCATTTGTTCCAAGACACCAAATACAATCTGGTTCTTGCCTTTTAAATTTTCCATGTGCGGCTTTCAGGGTGTGGTTATAATGAATTGCTGACCTAAAATGAAGTAAGCTACTCCATAGTCAAGTGCAAGTTTAAAGTGTTGAGCCTTTTTGTAAGAGGAATGAACTCACAGGTAACATGTTCAGGAAATGACTTATATAATAAGGGAAAGACAATTAGAAAAATAAAGCTTCTGTTTAAAGATGCTCTGTGGAAGTAATTCAGCCTCACACCCTCAGGAGAAGAGTCGATGAACTTTTCACTGTATAAGAAGACAGAAAAAAATGTAAGAATAAATACAAAATTAATAATTGTCTGGAGTGGGGAGATGGCTAAGGCAGAAAGAACATTTGCCACACAGCATGAGGACCTGATCACACTCTGAGTTTGATTCCCCAATAGCCATGTAAATAGCTGGACATAGCCATGCATGCCTATAATCTCAGTCCTATGATGAGTGGAGACTGGATACTCACTGGAACCTGTGAACAGAGAAGCTCTGGGTTCAGAGACAGACTCTGTCTCAGGGGATTATGCAGATGACCAATAGAGGAAGATACCCCACAGGACATTCTCTTCCATGCGTGGAGCCCAGGCATCACCACACACATACACAGAGAACACGACACATACTACACACACACACACACACAGAGTCATGCAAAAATAAAAATAATAAAAATGAATTGTTGGCACTGGGGATGTAGTTCAGTTGGTAGAATGCTTACCTAACATCCAAAAAACCCTGGGTTCATTCCCAACACCTCATAACCTGGGAATGATGCTACACTCAACTACATAGAGAGTTAAAAGCCTGCCTGGAATATATGAGACTGTCTCAAAAAGAGAGAGAGAAAAAACATCAAAGGTGTTCCAAATGGCTCAGTTGGGAGAGTGCTAGATTGAGGAATTGTCTTTATCCAATAAAAATTACTTGGAACTTTACTGGAGTATTGAAATTATTTTCCTACTTTATAATCTGATGTGATTTTTTTCAAACTGCTGATTTGTTCCAAAATGATATCTCAATGGAGTACAAATTAAACCACTTGGAATTTTGATAGCTCTGGTGAAAATTTAAGACCATTATAAAAATGAATGATAAATTAACTTCAGGAAAGTCAGGAAGTGCCTGAACAGAAAGCCTTTAGATATTTATTCCAAAATAAGCAAAAAAGAAAAAGTAGTGACAGCTTGGGTACAGCAGGTGAAGATATAGGAGGAAAAAAGATGTTTTAGCTCTAGTAGGAGGCTGAAATTATGCTGACATCATTATCACAGACAGAAAAATTAGGATAGAGGACCAGCTTGAAATATTTAATAGAGGAATAGAGGTGCTGAGTGATATTGAATATGTTGAATTTAATTGAAACATGGGAACACACTGTAAACGCTGGAAATACAGGCTAAGAATGAAGGTGAGAGCTGAAATTTCCAGACTATTTATTATAGGATTTAAATAAATTCCAAACTATTGGCCCTGGTGATGCCTCATCACCTCATAACCCTCCCCCAACTCACAGACTTCCTCCCTTGGAGCAGTGAATTGTGGGATCCCTTTCTGAGACATGTGCATGCTATTCTTCTGCCTGGAATGCTGGCTTCCTTTCCCCATCCCATGTCCCAGCAACCATATCTCCACTTCTATTCAATCTTCTGCTCTCACATTAGATGTTGTTCCCCTGACTGCCCCTTACACACACACACACACACACACACACACACACACACACACACACACACATGCACATCTGCAAACATGTGCGTGTACAACCCATATATACACTCCTGTGCTACCCGAGTCATCTTCCTATGAGCTTTCAGGATATCTAGTATTTCCTTCCGCTATTTCAACGTGCTGTAAGATCCTGCCTACTCTTCTTCCCATCCCACTTGAGTTTAAGGTGCCCCAGGGCAAAGGTTGCATCTTTCATCCATATTATTGTTTTTATAATTCTATTAAACACAGTAAAAACTCGACAAATTGAATGAGTGAGTGAATTACCAGAGGGTTGACTATAAGAAGAGCACAGTGGATAAAGTTTTCCAAAATCATTCTGAGAAAAAGAGAATGTCAACAGTTGCCCACTTCAAATAGCAAGCTCATAACTGTTTGGAAATGGTAATTCCCTGTGTTCTATGTGTCTTGTGGGATGACTGAATTTTTGGTGCTGTGTTCTGTTGTGAGATTTTTTTGGGGGGGGCTTTTTTAAAAAAGTAAAATATAACCATGTGGCTGATGGGGTATCTTCCAAGAAGCTGGGAGTTGCTCCCCAGGGCAGTCACCTTAGAGAGAAGTGGGTCATCAGGCAGGAAGTGAGCTGAGGACTGGGTTTGGGCTAGGTTGAAGGGGATGTTTGATCATACTTTCTGGATCCAGAGCTGTGCTTTCCCATAAGTAGCCAGTAGGTGAATGTGTCTTTGAGCGTTTAAGATGTACTAGTTGGAACTGAGATGTGTTTCGTGTATTAAATTCTTATATTTTAAAGTTAGCACAAAATTAATTTTTTCATATTTATTACCTGTTGAAGTAATAAGATTTTGGATATAGTAGGTTAAATAAAATCAATTATTAAAATTTATTTCACCTGTTTCTTTTTGCCTTTTGTGTACTGCTGAAACGCTTAAAATTCCATGCATGGCTCTCATATTCCTAGTGGAGTGCACTAGTCTACACTTAAGAGGGTGTTTAGACATCTCTGGATGGATCCTGGCTGGACCATTAAGGCAGCAGCTTGAAATCCTGAGAATTTCTAGACAAGAAAGAGTGATTTCTGAGCAGCTCTGTCTTGTGTGTACCTTGAGGAAAGGCTATGTGCTGGACACTGTGCTAAGTGTTTGGGCTGCAGGTTAAACCTAAAGGATGTAGTGTTACCCTTATCGATCCTGCTAACTATATGACTCAATGCCTCAAGAGTGCCTCCTCACTATTACCATCATTGAAGGAGAAGATGGGAGAGAGACAAAGAAAGCCCCATATGTTATTATGTGCTACAGTTGGGATCTTGAAAACCCTCCTGTTGCAGGCAGCTTCTCATTGCTGGCACAAAGCACACAACTAAAAGCAGCTTGTGGTAGGAAAAGGTTTATTTTGGTTTACAGACTCAAGGGAAGCTCCATGATGGCAGGGAAAAGGATGATGTGAGCAGAGGCTGGACATCACTTCCTGGCCAACATCAGGTGGACAACAGCAGCAGGAGAGTGTGCTGAGCCAACATGGCAAGCTAGAGCCAATAAACCATTAAGATCAAGATCCACCCTCAGTAACACACTTCCTCCATCAAGGCTCCAAATACCAAATTGCTATCAGCTTGGGGATCTAGCATTCAGAGCACATGAGTTTATGGGGGACACCTGACTCAAACCACCACAACTCCAAAGGTTCATGAGTTAAAGGCTTGGTCCCCAGGTGGTGGTATTGTTTGATAGTAGAACTTTTTTAAAATTTTATTTATGGGCTTCCTGCCACTGCCACCTTAACCATTGAGCCATCTCTCTAGTCTGATAGCAGAACTTTTAAGAAGGGGAAACTACCTGGACAGCACATCATGGAGAGAGCAGTGGCAGGTTTTTAGATTGTTGGGTTATCAACTGACTGAGGGTAGTTTATCTCAATAGAGATGGAAACGGTGGATTGACAAAGTACTTCTCAGCCTAGGATACTGAAACCCTCTGCTCTTGGTGTCACAGCCCTGAGCTTTGAGTATCAGGACCCTTAGCTCTCAGGCACCCAACAGCCAGAGCTAGTTATTCTCAACAGCTCTTTGGTGCTCTCCCAGCAGCTGGGGCTTGCAGCTCTTCCATAGCTCTTCAGAGCCTATGCCTTCCACAGACTCCGCTCTGTAGCCTCAGCTCTCTGCATTCTCTTGCCTTCTGAGGAATTCTGCAGTCTTTCATAGTTTTGTCGCTCTTAAGTCTCTCTTAGGAAAAGAAAATGTCATTGTCTAAACCAAGTGAAGTCCTGGACAGCTAAGCCCTTTTTGCCTGCCATTTTTTTAATTTTTTCATTTTTAAACTTTTTATTGACAATTTTATACATGTACATAATGTATTTTCATCATAGCCCCTCCTGTTACTTTCTTTTGTCTCCCCCTTCCAAATCCCCTACAACTCTACTTCCTCTTCTTTCCAGCTACTCTCTTCTATTTTCACGTCTTTCCCCCATCATCCGTGACATGCCGATGGGCCCAATATTGTGCACATAATGACAGCTGCTGTGAAGTCATGGATGTTACATGGCTTCACAGTTGGAAAACAGTGTTCCAAAGCACTCCTTGCCATCCTTTCACTCTTCAACTCTCTCTGCCACCTCTTCTCAGTGTTCCCTGAGCCTCGGTGGGTGTGATAGCGATGTCTCATTTAGTGCCGATGACTCAACTGACACTTCTATCAACAAATTTTGATGTCCCCAGTAGTCACTGCCATCAGCAAAAGCAAGCTTCTCTAACCAAAAGTGATAGCACCACCAACCATGGCATAAACAAATATTTGGAAGGCAATTTGATGGACACACATTTAGCCAAAAATAGAGGTGGCAGCTTTCCCCATAGGGGCTAGGGCCTTCCAAGCCATAGGCTGTTGTTTATTTGTTTGTTTGTTTGGGGGTAGGGTCTCTCTCTAGCCCAGGCTGACCTGCAATTCACTATGTAGTCTCAGGGTGGCCTCAAACTCATGGAGGTCCTCCTACCTCTGCCCCTGGACACAGGGATTTTTTTGTTTTTTAACTAGGTTTTCAGAACCAGACATGTATTTCCTCTCATGGAGTGGGAGTCAAATCCAATCAGAGAACAGTTCGTTATTCCCATAACAGTCACACCACTATTGCACTGCCTACTTCTTTTTTTTTTTTTAATGTGTGTGTATATGGGTGTGCCTGACATGACACACTTGGGTAGAGGTCAAAGCCCAACCTCAGGGTGTTTCTTCCTCTCTTTCCATGTTGTTTTTTAGACAGGGTCTCCCTTATTGTTTTTGCTGCTGCATGTGCATTGTGATCACAAATGTGTGTGCCACTTTGCACCTGGTTTTATGTGGGTGCTGGGAAGTTGAACTTGGGCCATTAGGCTTACAGGTTAGTACTTTTAACCACTGAGCAATTTCCCTGGTTTGGCTTCTAGACAGCTGCCACTGTGTATGTTAGCAATGGGGAATCTAATAACTGTCAATCAAGCGGCTGAAGCTCTCGAACAGCTTCAGACATTTATATGGAAAAATACATTAAGGTGTGCTTACAATAAAGATCTCAAATGAAATTCACATCCTTCAACAAACTGCAATGATTAACCAACCCATAGACAAATGTGCCTAGTGATGGTTCAGACCTCCTGACCTTTTAAAATTAGGGTTTTGTAGTAGACAGTTCCAATGTTGCTGGAATGAATATCCAACAAGACACAATTTACAGGAGGAAGGGATTTATTTCAAGCTTACAGATACAGGGTGTGATGGTTAAGTTTATCGTCAACTTGACCTGTGTAATAATCCACAGTAATTTCGGGTGGGTCCCTGAGTTTGCCTGCAGAAAGAATTGACAAAATCCTTTTGAGATTTTGGAGAAGGGAAGAGGTCCCTTCTCCAGAGTGAGCCCTTCCCCCCAGTGGGTGTGCCTTCCAGAAGGGGACTAGATATAAGGAAGCTTGTGGGGAAGGGAACCCTCTCTCTTCCTTCCTCCCCTGGCTGCTGGTGCTGGCTCCATCTCTCTGCTTGGATTTATGAAAGGGGGCCAGCCTTTTCCTTCATTTTTGGAACTTCCCTTGGATCTGATATTTCAATAAATACTTTCCTCCCCAAATTGTACCTGGTTTGGAGATTCATCCCAGTGGCATGTGGCTGACTATGACACAGGGGAAGTTCCATTAATGGCAGAAGAAGCTGACTCCCTTTTACAGATCCAAGCACAAGAAAACAACAAACAGCCAGCAAATACCAAAAAGAAAACACAAATAAAACACCAGCAAGCAGGGATCCTACCAGGACTCAAATCTCTTCATACCTTTGGGCTGGAATTCTGATCTGCCCCCAGTGACACACCTCCTGTAGCAGGAGTTTGCCTGCTAGGGGCTGAAGCTGCAAACTCAATTTTAATAAAACACTTGAGTCTATGAGGCCATACATTCAAACTACCACAGGCATGCTCTTGAAGGGGGTCAACTAATAGACAGTTCCAACATTTCTGGGATGAATATCCACCCAGACACAGTTTAGGGGAGGAAGGAATTTATTTCAAGCTTACAGATCCAGGAGAAGTTCAATTAATGGTAGAAGAAGCTGGCTCTCTTTCACAATAATATAAGCCAAAATAAGCCTTTAATTTTTTAAATTAAGTTTATTGTCTTGAGCATTTTGATAAAGTAATGAACAGCTAACACATAATTTTTATTTATTAGAATAAAATATATTGCATTTTTGCTCCAACAGGCAGAGATATATACCTTTTATAAATGTGTGTGTGAATACATGCATGCATGTTTGCTTATGTGTGAGTACATGTGTGTGTATGTATAGAGGCCAGAACTTGATACCCAGGTCTTCCTAGTTCACTTCCCACCTTATTTATTGAGATAGGACTCTCACTTGAATCCAGAGCTCAACAATTCAGCTAGACTGGATAGCCAGCTTGCCCCAGGGTTCCCCTCTCTTTGAATCTCTAGTGCTGAGATTACATGCAGGCCATTATGAGACAGAATAGGAGAAAGCTAGGCAGGTTTCAGCCAGGGATAGAGGCCCAGAAGAAACCAGAAGATGCCTAACACCTGATTTCTCATCTTGGCACAAGAATGAACACTCCTAACTTGGATTAGAACTCGTGCCTGACATTGTTCTGCAATGCCCCCTACTGTCCACAGTCGAACATAGGAAGATCTCAGCTCCACCCAGATATGGGCAAACTCTTATGATCCATCCCCCAGATCAAATAACAAATCAGATCTTCGCACCCCCCTACACACACACACCTGAACTAAACCCTATAAAGGTGCAGCCTGGTGGGCCTCTCTTTTTTCCCTGAGATCTTTTCCATTTCCTGAGATTCTCTCTACTCATCTGTTTTGGCCTGAACTCCCCCACGTAGGTCTCAGTTCCCAGTCTCACTCGGCTGCCTGGGCGGGTGAGGAAAGGAGACCTAATCTTGTCTTTTAATGTCTCTCTGCTTTATCTGTCTGATGTTCTCTAATTTACCATGTGTAGATTCCCACTCGGGATCTGCCTGAAAGCACAAGACCCATGCCAAGTGTGTTCCCCTCTTTAATCCTAATCTTCCAGCTCTGTCTCACAGTCCCTCAATTTACCATGGGTGCTCTCACGTGTTTGCAGCCCCTCTAAATCTTTCCTCAAAGCTTTCCATGTGTTCACAACCCCTTCTGAACCTTGCTTTCTGAGCCTCAGTTTTTCTAGCCCTCACGGATTCCCATCTTCATTTAAACTTTACTCTCTAAGCTTCAATTTCTCCTTAACTTCCACTTTCCTGAAATGTTTTCCACATAAAAATGTTCCAGTCTTCCTTTCCAGGTCCCAATTCCCTTTAAATAAATTCCACAAATTGTGATTTCTCCCCAAATAAGCTCAATAATTTAATTCATAATTTGTCCTTCTTGGTTCCATCTTTATTATTCTTCATTAAAGATTAGGAAAGAACACAAAGCTTGGGGTTTATAAATCTGGGGGAACCCCTGAACCCCCAAATCCTGTATCAATTACACTTACCCAGCATTTATGTGGGTGCTTTGGGTGCAAACTCAGGACTTCACACTTTCACAGATAGCACTCTACCAACTAAACCATCTCCCCAGCCCCAGCAAGCACTTTTGATACCCTGTCTTATGGAATCCCCATTAATCACCTTACAAAGCAGGAAATATTATTTGTCCTCTAAAGAGGAGGAATCCAGGGCTAGGAGAATTGCCCAAGACCACACAGCTGGTCAGGGATGAAGATCAAATTAAAATTCAGATCTGCCTGAATCCTGTGTAGCTCAGCTACACAGCTGCACTATACATGCAAATACCAATAGTCACACTCCAGTTTGTTGAAAGGTTCCCCCCTTTCCTGTAAGTAGCCAGAGAAGATACTTGTTAGATGCAATGTGAAGTTAAAGTTCTTGTAGACTCATACTTCAAAGTAAAAGTTTCTAAACGACCATATAGCCCAACTCTCTCATTTCATATATGAAAAACAAGACCTAAGGAGGTAAAAGGTTTTTGCCCAAGGTTTCAGAGCTGTTTAGTGGCAGGGGAAAAAAAACTAAGACATATGTAGCTGAAGTATGTGGCTTCTAACAGTGTGTGACCATCTTTGTAACCTGTATTATTTCTTAGAATGGAAGAGAGGGCCTGGGGAAACTTAGGGAGCATATGGTGTGGGGATGGGCTGGGAAGGTGTCCCTTTTGCTAGTAAGAGGCAAAACTTACCCCGCCTCCATTAAGCATGCAGCTTCCGTCATGTCTCCAACACACTCATGAAAAACCCAAAAAGGCCACAACACTGTAGACAGTCCAGAACTGTCCCCACTGTCTCCAGCATCTAAGACGTGCCAGCGCTGTGGATATACACAGGACACCACAGATCAAACACTCATATCATTACCAGAGTGTTGAAGACAAGGAGAGAGGCTTTGATTTTCCTTTTCTTGCCCCTTTAAGCACATGCACATCCAGAGAAAGACTTTGCTAAGGGAGCTTGTGTGACTCGGTGGAGCAGGAGCAGCCGTGGTACATGACTGGCTGAAGGGTTTAGGAAGCCATGTTTGGGGAAGGAAGCCTGCCAGAGATCCATGGGACACTCCATGCTGATCCTGGAAAACTTCACACTCAGAAAAAAAAAGTTCTAATTTGCAATCTGGGCCTAAAGCTGTTCCCGGAGGCAGCTCTCCAGGCATGAGGCTGTTGGGTGGGGCAGGTGTCCCCCAAACCACAACTCGCTGTCCTTGAACACACATTTGCACTTTGTGCTGTCATCTGGGTGTTCTGAATTCATGCCATACTGTCTTTTCATCCCAACACTTGTTTTGGTCACACTCTTCTCTCGGGCCTTGCTCAAAAACCATGAACCTGGGCGTACCTGGCACTGGATGACACATCTCTGTCACACCCACTAGGGCTAAGGGAACATGTGGAGGAGGTGGTGTTGCTCTCACTGCTGGCAAACAAGCTTCTCCTTGGAGATGACAGTGGGTATTGAGGAGACTCAAAACTCACCAAAGGGCTGAAAACTGAAGGCCCTTGAGAGTTCCATGCTAAATGACACATCTCTATCACACCCTCCAAGGCTCAGGGAGCATTGTGGGAGAGGGGGCAGAAAGAATGAAAGAGCGACTGGGTGGGGACAGTACTTTGCTTTGAGGCACTATGCTCCAGACAAGAACTGACTGGCACAGCATTCATGACCTGACAGTGGATGTCATTACCTCCCTGCGTATTATTAATTATTCTTTTATTTTAATTATTTAATTTAATAGTATTAATATTTAATAATATCATTAATTAATATATTATTCTTAAGCCCTGCATAATATTGAGTCCATCAACATTTTGACATAGAGGATGTAGGAGGACAAAAAGAAATAGAAGTTCTTCTTCATCAAAATGAAGGGATGAGGAGGGAGGTTTAGTGGATTAGGGGTGAGAAGGGGTAAAAGAAGATAATGAGAGGAGATTGCAATCAAAATACAGTATATTCATGTATTAAAATTCTTAATTTTAAAAAACAATCCATGTCCTTGATTATATTATATACCATACCCTGCCTGCAAGTCCATGAATGCTACTTCCGTTTCTTTAACACTTAGTTATCTGGCTCATACTTAGTTTATACATATTTATATTTCATGTGCATGTTCTGTCTCCTAAACTGGAATTGAGCCATTTGAAGCAAGTGCCATATCTAGTTTTTTTTTTTTTTTCATGATTTCTAAATTCCTTGTTGGAACAGAGCCATGTGAGCAGCAGGCACTCAAGGAACCCTGGATGGTGACGACAGTGATGGAGGAGAATGAGGGCAGGAGAAGATAAACTCTGTTACAGGATATGAATTCTATTTATTCTTGAATGGTCATAGAAACCTAAAGGTTAAGACCAAACTCCAAACCAAAGAAAAATGGTAGTCAATCACATGAATGACTCTGAGACTTCTACTTGCTGCATTTGTCACATGTGGTTTTATAGGTCACTTCATCAGGATTAAATGCAAAACTGGGTTGTCTCTTTCATTCCCTTCCTGTGTGAGAATTGATCGTATGTGTCAACAATAACTGGGCCATGGAGTGCCCAGATATTTGACCAAATGTTATTTTAGGTGTTTCTGTGAGACTGTTTCTGGATGAAGTTAACATTTGAAGCTATAGACTGAGTAGAGCAAATTTATTTCTTAATACAGTTGGACTCATAGTCAACTGAAGACCTCAATAAAACAAATAGACCTTGTACAAAGGAACTCTTCCTGTCTCACTGCTTGATCTAAGACATTGGTCTTTTCCAACCCACAGACCCAAACAGAAAAATCAGCTCTTCCTGGGTCTCAAACCTGCTGCTATTGAACTCAAGCTTTTACCATTGTCTCTCCTGGACTGCAGGCCTTCAGACTAGGTCTGAAGAACACGATTGGCTCTTTGGAGCCTTTGCTTTGCCAGCCGTAGAACTTGGAACATCTCACCTGATGCTATCTAGTTCATATCATTATGTGAGCCAATTTATAATAAGTCTGTTTTGTGAGAATGTATTTCTAACTATCTGCATCTATCTATCATCTTTTATCTGTCTTATCTATTTATCATCTGTCTACTATCTAGCTATCCTTTTTTCCGTGTTTCTTTGGAGAACCCTGACGATTTCGCTTGTCTATCTGGATTGTCTTAATTGAGCAGCAGAAGTCCTGAACCCACCATAAACCAGCAGTGAATATTAGATAAGTAATTTAGCTTCTCTAAGATGAACATGTTCCTTGTTAAAAATGCAGATTTAAAAATGGTTTTTAAAATGCAAATGCTCTGCCTACTTATAACCTTTTGTGAGAATCAAATGAAGTAGCAGAAGTGAGAGTTTGACTTACAATCTGCAGGAGAGATACTGGTCTCTATGACGAGGGTTAACATCCTTTTCAAATCTGTGGCTATTTGCCAGGCCCTATATTTCTCACATAGGGCACTTTCATTTAGCAATTGGAATCAAAATCTATTATCACCTTTATTTTGGGGAGGGAAGGGGAGCAGTTTCAGGGCAGGATCTCATTCCAGCCCAGAATGACTTAGAACTCACTCTATAACTCCATGCTGGCCTCAAACTCATGGTGATCCTCCTACCTTAGCCTCCCAAGTACTGGGATTCAAGGCATTAAGTATCTTATTTCTAAAATTATAGTTCTTATATGACACAGATCAGGAATAGCCTTATCAGTAATAAACCTATTTTGTGGTCATGTTTGAGGGGTAATATTGTCCACTTTTGCTATTCCATCTACCCAAATTCTTACCATGACAGAAATGCTCTTTTGAGTTAAAAATTGTTACCATGAGAATTCACTTAGGAAGCACATAACCACAGGGGAAGATCTATTTACTGTGTTAATAACTTGGCATGAATGCATCCCCAGATGTCTCTTTAAAACAGAAAACAAAGGAATGAGCAGTGAGATAGCACAACTGAACACAGGGCAGGAGGAGGGATGTTGGGATTCTTGGGAGGGATCTTGATCGGATGCAGCCTTGGGAATCACTCCCTAGTCAGAAGACAGGGAAGGCAGATGGGATGGGGAGCAATAAGGAAAGATGTTTTGAAAGAAGTCAAGAAAAGGTCAGAGTCTTAAGAGGGCAGGACTCTAGATTCACACTTTAATTGAAGACTTTCGTTTAGAGCTGGCTTTGTTCTTGTTTCTACAGAACTGAGACCAGATATTCTTATCACTTCTCTCCTCCCTTGGCCTCTCCTACGTCTCTTGAGTGATAACTCATCAAAACCTGCTGTTTTAAATTCCTTGGATCCTGCCTTCCTGTCTGGTTTTCAAAGCTGCAATTCTGCCTGCTGCAGGCCCTAAGGGTCACACCAGGTCTAAACTTGTCATCTCAGGCTGGGTTCCACCCTCAAGGGCTCCTGTCCACTTTGAATCTGTCTCAAGAATGGCTTGATCCCAACATCCCCCTTCCTGGAAACTTCCCAATTCAAAGTGATGCTCAGATAAAACTTCTGGCTCTCCCCTGTCTCCTAGAGCACTCCTTAGCTAAGGTCCTCTTTAGTAGTAACTGGCAGTCCTATAGCAAATTAAAGTTTTGTTTGTATGTTTTTTGAGGCAGAGTTCTTACTCTGGCCCAGACTGAGTGGAAACTCATTCCTTGTAGTTCAGACTGACTTCAAACTCACAGCAATCCTCCTACCTCAGCTTCCTGAATGCTATGATAATAAGCTTGAACCACCATGTCTAGCTAAATTGCAGGGTTTT
>PVHP010022465.1:0-28298 GCA_004024765.1 Zapus hudsonius
TTCACTCCAAGAAAACTGCTACTTGAATTTGCAATCTTAGCCACCAAGAAAATAGTCTCTCGACATCCAGTAAGTCATTGTTTCATTTGTGAACTGCTCTTTATGACCCACTATTGGCTCTTGGCAGAGCAAATCTATTTCAGTGAGAACAACATTCATTCCCTTCCCTCAGCACTGGGGAAGGAACCCAGGGCCTTGACACGCTATCACTGAGTTACATCTCTAGCCCCTTGCAACTGACATTTTCTGCTAGGTTGTATAGTAGTTCTTTTAGTTCATTTGAGGCTTCATTTTCCACAGTTTCAGTTACATGAAGTCAACAATAGTCTGCCAATATCAAATGGAAAATTCCAGAAATGGTGTGATGAAGTCTTGTGCTGTCCTGCTCTGTCTAGCATGGGGTATGAACCTTTAAAAGAAATATTCTTTAAAGATGGGGGGGGTCTCTTGCTGCTGCAAGTGAATGGCCCTGGATTTACTTAGGTGGCTGGGGAATTGAGCCTGGATGGCAGGCTTTGCAAGTAAGTGCCTTTAACCATTGAGTCATCTTCCCCGTCCTGGCAAGCTAGGTGTGGTGATGTGTGCCTAGAATCCCAGTGCCGGAGGTGGAGGTAGGAGGATCCTGAATCTAGCCTAATTGATCTTATCTAGTACCACCATGTTAACCATGCCAGACACCTCCAAGTTGGTTATTATGAGGGAGGTTGGTCAGAGGACAACCTTGGGTGTCATTCCTTAGGAACACCAACCACATTTTGAGACAGGGTCTCTCATTGGCCTGGAGATCACCAATTAGGCTAGATTCAGGGATCCCCCTGTCTCCACCTCTTCTGCAGTGGGATTCTAGGCACACATCATGACACCTAGCTTACCAACTGAACACTCTCGCCAGCACAAGTCATGTATTAGAAGAGGCTTGTTGAATCCATCCAATTTGCAGAACTGACCATATTTCATAATATCGAGCAGCTAAGGAGGAACTGCTCCAGTTCAGTATGGTTGACATTAGGTGCAAGGCAGGGAGCAGTGGGAAAAATGATGCTTCCAGTCAAACAACTCCAACTTTTCTAGTCTTTTTAGCCTTCAAATTCCTCATCTACTTTGAGGAAACTGTCACAAGAGTTCAACAAAATACCTAACACCATGCCGGGAGCTAGCTCACAAGCCTTGGAATCCTACGTTACAGTTCATGAACTGAGATGGGCATTGATCATATTTTTTTTATTTATTTATTTGCAAGCAGAGAGAGAGAGAGAGAGAGAGAGAGAGAGAGAGAGAGAGAGAGAGAGGAAGAGAGCAAGCACCAGGGCCTCCAGCCACTGCAAACAAACTTCAGATACATATACCACCCTGTGCATCTAGCTTCACATGGGGACTGGGGATTGAACCAGGGTTGTTAGGTTTTGCAGGCAAGTGCCTTAACTGCTGAGCCATCTCTCCAGCCCAGAATGTTTATCTTATCACTCTGTGAGATGCTCATGAAACCACCGATAGGAACTTGTGTGCTGCAGAGAAATTGGCTGATTTTTAAGACAGAGCTGTCCAAGAAGCTAACTTCCCATTGAATAGAGAGACAGAAGCAGAACACTAATGCAGGATATTATAAATGCCAAGGATGTCTTCTCTGAGACTAAACAGAGTTGGCATGTGCAAGACATGCAATGCCTTTTTATTTCGGGGCTCTGGGATTCTGAAATCCAGCCCTTCCTACATGTCATTTATTCTTGAGAAGTAAGTAAATTAGACAGCAAAACAGAAGAATCAGCCTGTCTCACTGCAGTCTTAAAATTGAATTTATAAATAAAAATAAGAAATGGAGCACATCTGAGCTCTTCTGAGAAATTATTGACGAATGGGGGACTCAATTGACAGCTAATCTGAAATGCAATTTTTCTGTCTATTGTTCTCTAAAATCATTTCTGAATTCACATTTTAATATATTTGCCTTTTTGGGGGAATCTTTTATTTCCCACAAGAACAAAGGGATTCTTTGAAAGGAATAATATGTGAAAATCAGTTGAATGGTTTTCAACCATTTACAATGGAAATTTACATTCAGTGACAGTCAGCTAAAATGTTACATTGACCTTCTATATTTCCCATTACTTCAGAGGTGCCTCAGAGACCAAATCTCACCAGCAAGGAGAAGAACAAGACCCTGATATTTGTATGAGAGACTCAATATTGCAATGAGATTTGTTATCAAATCGGGAGCATAAGCTGGAGTGAGGGAAAAGATTGGAGGTTTTAATCTTCATGTTCCATGTTCCAACCTCACAATTACTACCTAGTAACGGGACCTTGAGAGAAATTTCATGTACTATCTTTGAGATACTCATTCCAGCTATTCCTACTGTGAGTTAATTTCATGGAACTAAGTCTCAAGGATGAATGATCACATTTAAAGGGGAAAAAGCTGGTAAGTATTCATCATATATACCCTCTAGAGGAAATTCTTAGCCAAGAAACAAACATGTAAACATAAGAATACCCATTTCTTTAAAATGAAGCTTTTTAAAAATTGTGTTTATTTGCAAGCAGAGAGAGAGAAGAGAGAGAATGAGAATGGGCACTCCTGGGCCTCTTGCCACTGCAAATCAACTCTAGATGCAGGCACCACTTTGTGTGTATCTGGCTTATGTGGGTACTGGGGATTTGAGACCAGGCTGTCAGGCTTTGCAAGCAAGTGCTGTTAGCCCCTGAGCCATCACTCCAGCCCTATAATGAAGCTTTATGTACACCTATACACACATGAACAAGCAATCCTGCAGTCCAGAAAAGTAACCCCAAATTTGGGAGTCTTGCACATCCTACTGGGTTCCACCCAGTGATTAAATATCAGGTCACAGTACCTGAAAACTTGGCTGTGACACTGTTCTGGTGCTTTGATCCAGGTGTCCCCATAAACTTATGTGTTTTGAATACATGATCCCAAGCTGATGGCAATTTAGGTATTGGAACCTTGTTGGAGCTGTGTTGTTTGGGGTGGGCTTATGGAGTTATGGCCAGCTTCCCCTTGCCAATATTTGGTACATGCTCCTGCTGCCGTTGTCCATCTGATGTTGGCCAGGAGGTGATGTCCAGCCTCTGCTCATGCCATCATTTTCCCTGTCATCATGGAGCTAACTCTTGAGTCTGTAAGCTAAAATAAACCCTTTCCTCCACAAGCTGCTTTTGACTGGGTTCTTTCTGCCAGCAACAAGAGAGCTGACTGAAACAGTTGAAGTTGGTAACAAGGAGCGGGATTGTTGTGGCTAGAACTCTGATTCTGTGGGGTTGACCTTTTGGAACAGATTTGCAAAAGGGATGTGGAAGTATTTGAAGCCTCAGCCTAAGAGATGCCTTACAGTGCTGTAAGTATAGCTTGATGGACTATTCTGGTCAGAGTTGAAAGACCTGAATGCATTAAGAACTATGGACTGTGAGGTTTGGCTTATAAGGATGAGAAAGAACTTTGTCAGGATTGGTAAAGAAGCAGTTTTTGTGAGAGGCTTACTGTGTTCTGCCTGCCTGTGTCCTGAGAACTTGTACAGGATTACTTCGTGTAGAAATGGACTGGTGTGAGCAGATGGAGATGGCACAGAAAGAAATGAAATCTTTGGGCTGAAACTGCTGCCTGTTCAGCTGTAATTGTTTGAGAGATGACAACCATTGAGATTGGGCCAGGTGATCTGTATTGGGACAGCAGAAAAAATGCAGACTTTTTTGAAGTAAGGGCCTGAATGCTGAAGGAGGTTTTCTGCTCTTCAAAGACTGGATTAACAAATTGGTAGCCCACCTGGTAATACAGAGTAACAAATGCACGACAGAGGGTCATTGGATTTGCAACATGGTTTTAAATTTTGGAAATGGCCATGGGCAGTGTGAAGCAGGCTTGCTGGATTACCTGCATAGAGGCTGGATAGTGCCATTAGAATGAATTATGGGTTGCAGTGGAGCCCCAATGGAGATGCCAGAACCATGGAATGGCTGCCAATGAGAGTTGTCAGCACTGGATGAAGTTTTCTGGAACTGTGAATGGCCTTGCTGGAGGGATGGAATTGGAACTCCAGAGACTCATCACTGGTTAGAATGATCAGACTTGGACACTTGTCAACTGGTTAGAGTTTTTGAACTTGGAATTACAAAATTTGATGTTTGCCTTCTTGTTTTAAAACTTGTGTTGGGGGCTGGAGAAATGGCTCAGCGGTTAAGGCACTTGTCTTCAGTGCTGAAGGCCCTGGGTTCAATTCCCCAGTACCCACATATGCCAGACCCACAAGGTGGTGGTCCTGGTGTGTTCTCTCTCTCTCTCTCTCTCTCTCTCTCTCTCTCTCTCTCTCTCTCTCTCTGTGTGTGTGTGTGTGTGTGTGTATTTCTCTGCTTGAAAATTAATAAATAAAATATTTAAAAAAAAAAAAACAAAAAAAAAAACTTGTGTTGGTTCAATCTTTGTTATGCCCAATGCTATCTATTTTTAAAGTGTGAATGTTTATTCTGCACCTTTATGTGTTTTTTTGTTGTTGTTTTGATTTTTTTTTTGGTATGGCTCAGTTAAAAGACCTTGGATCAGTGGATGTTTGAATATCATTGAGATTGATAAAAAATGTGAACTTTTGGAGTTGGGCTGGGTGCATTGCATTTTACATTATGTATGGTTATCAGTTTATGGGGGGCCAGGGGAAGAATGTGGTGGTTTGATATGGGTGTCCCCTATAAATTTGGGTGTTCTGAATGCTTGATCCCCAGCTGATGGAAATTTTGGAATTGGAACCTTGGTGGAGGTGTGTTGTTGTAGCAGGCTTATGGGTGTTACAGTCAGCTTCCCCTTGACAGTGTTGGGCACACTCTCCTGCTGCTGTTGTCCACCTGATGTTGGCCAGGAAGTGATGTCCAGACCCTACTCATTCCATCATTTTCCCTGCCATCATGGAACTTCACCTCGAGTCTGTAAGCCAAAATAAACTCATTCCTCCCCAAGCTGCCTTTGGTTGGCTTCTTTCTGTAGCAATGAGAAAGCTGACTACAACAACTGCATTCAGGAAGGGGAGAGTATTTTAGCCAACACTACAAGCTTCACATTCTAGCCAGGCATGATGGCCCCCACATTGAATCCAAGTACTCAGGAGACTGAGGCAGGAGGATCACTGGGAGTTTGAGTTTGAGGACAGCCTGAGCTACAGAGTGACTTCCAGCTCAGCCTGGGCTAGAATACACCAAAACAAAAGCTTCATATTCTGACAATAGCAGCAAAACACAACATATCTGAATAAAGAAAATAAAATTGAGAGAGGGCCATGATAAGAAGGACACTCCTAGAATTCTGCTAATCCCACGTTCTTCAGATTGGTACTGCTGGTGACAGGCTCAGGGTCTCCTGTCATTGTGTCCAAGTTAGATGGAGAAGGATAGCCCACAGGAACAGTCTTGCTGTGCAAACTGATTGTTTATCACTTGAAACAAGCTTGGAATCAGTTCTTGGCTGAAGCCCAACCGGCCCCCAACAGGAAGGCCATCACAGTCAGACACCACAGTTGCCCCACCCAGTTCAAATACCCTGTTAACAACTGTATCCAGTAAAAATCTGTATCAGCATCCAGGGTATCCACTTCCTCCACTTCCAGCCCAAAGGATTCTTACCCTTTGGTCATTTCCAGATGTCTCTGCCTATAGCTGTCAGTGAGACGGACCTGCCCTTCACTAGGAGGATGACCTAGCATATAGTTCAAGGAGAGACCCCAGCAGCCCCTGTGCCAGGGGATGATGGGGGTGAGGCTATGGTCACCCTGTCCTTTGGGACCCACCCCTCAAGAGGAGTATGTAAAGGAAAGGAACTGTTGATTTGAGAAAGTTTGGGGGTTTTTTTGGGGGGAGCACTATGAAGAGCTCTCCTTCTGGGTTAGAAACACAGGGAAGAAAAGCTCTTGTCCTGAACAATGTCACCTGCCACAACTAACAGCTGTCAGAAGAGACCCACCAATGACCTGCCAACCTGCCATTTCCCATTCTCCAGTCAGAGAGTTCTCTTTCAGGGCAATTTTTGAACAGATAAAGAAACTTTTATAAATTTGTAAGAGGAAACTCAGTAATGCAACCGAACCTGAATAAGCAATTGCCAGGAAAAAATACGCAAGCAAATGGCTTTTAAGTGAAAAATACTTAAACTAGGTGATCGTCAGAGGAAAAATTATATAAGAAATGTAATGTGATCCACAATATGGCTCAGCCACAAATATTTATGCAATATTAATCCCCTCCATGTAAGGAGCTGGCTGAACAGAATGGACTTGGGATGTTCTGGCTATAAACCTTCACTTTGCTTTTCAGCCCCATGGATGATGAATTATCAAACAATCTCTATAGCTTTTCCAAGTACTCTTGGGTTATTAATGAATAATCCCTCCCCCATTCACCACCCTCTGGGTAACCCAAAGTCTTATTTAGTCTAATATCAGAGCCTCCAAGTTTGACCCAATTTACCCTACTGCTTGGGCCTGACAAAGGCTTGAAGTTGGCAATGGACAAGAAGTCTGGGCAGGGCTGCCAAGTCAAATACAGGATGTCCAGCTGAATGTGAATTCCAGAAAGCAACACATACTTTTAGTAGAATTCATGGGATTAAACTTAAAAAGAGCAGTCATTACTTAAAATTCACATTTAACTGGGCATCCAGTTATTTATTTTTATTTTTATTTTTATTTTTTTGAGATAGGGTCTCACTCTAGCCTAGGCTGACTTGAAATTCACTATGTAGTCTCAGGCTGGCCTCAGACTTACAGTGATTCTCCTACCTCTGCTTCCCAGGTGCTGGGACTAAAGGTGTATATCACCATGCCCGGCATTTTGGGGGGGCGCTGGGAAGGGGGATCTGGTTACTTTTAATTGTGAAATCTGGCAATCCTGGTTAAGGGGTGAATGTCACTCCACTCCACCTGGCTCACTATGCTCTCTCTGCTCCTTCAGGGTTAGAGGCAGACACAGAATGGTTAGAAACAAAGAGAAAAAAAAAAGCTCTTTAAAAAAAAGAAAGAAGGAAAAGCCTGTGACCTGCCCAGTTTCATTTCCATGGTTTCCTTTTTGGAATCGCAGATGTCCAAGGCTAAATCGTAGGTCCAGCCCTATGACTGGGAGTCTTTTAGATGTATTGGCCTGGGGTAGTCTTCATCTGTCCCCTCAGCACCTGGTCACTTGTCAAGACGTACTGTTGGAAGAGTCCTCTCCCTGGCCTAGGATACATAGAAGGAGTTCTTCCTCCACCCAGCACTGGTGGTGGGAGGGGATATAACACCGATAACTCTGTCCCCTTCAACTCCATTTAATTCTTGGCCTTCTATCTTATGGGCTGTTAGTTAGTGCCCAAGGCTGGAAGAATCTCTTTGGGGCCATCTCATCTGCAAATGCATGGATTATGTAGAATCTTTTAGAACACGGGTGTTATTTGTCCCTATTGTTCTCAGCTTTGGAGTCTTAATTGAATTTCAGAGACTTAAAAAAATCTATTTTAAAAATCTATTTCATAACTGAAATGGTTATATAATTATATGGTGAAGGTAACAAAAGGGAAAAGGTAAGTGTGGAGGGTAGCAGTGTCATAAACCAAAATTCTCAGGTATTATAACAGAGGCAGAAGAGCTCATTGAAAACTGAAAACTCGAGAAGTAGCAGTGTAAGCATATTACTTAGGAATTGGAGGCAAATAGCGGCAGTCAGACAATGAAACGTGTTGCCTTTGGGAAGTGAGACTGGGGATCTGAAGATGAGTTGAAGATAATTTTTTATTACAAGTCCTTCAGAATTAATTTTTAAGTATTTTAATTATTTTTGTGTGTGAGAGAGAGAGAGAGGCAGACAGAGACATAATGGGCACACCAGGACCTCCAGGCACTGCAAATGAACTCCAGGTACATGTGCCACCTTGTGCATCTGCCTTTATGTAGGTACTCTGCTTCCTGAGTACTGGGATTAAAGGCATGCACCACCATGTCTGGATCCTCACCTTATTTTTTGAGACAGAGTGTCTCCCTGAACCTAGTGCTCATCGGTGGGTTAGACTAGCTCGCAAGCCTTCTGTCTCCCCAGCTGGCTGAATGGAGAGTCATATCAACAGCCTCAGGCCAACAGGCTGAAGAAATGGTTCAGCCATTAAAGGAGCTTGCGTGCAGTTGGTTTCCAGAGGACTCAGGCATGTTTGTTTTTCATTACTGTAACAACTACTTGAGACAATCTGCTCAAAAAAGAGGTTTCTATGGGCTGGAGAGATGGCTCAGCAGTTAAGGCACTTGCCTGCAAAACCTAACAACCCTAGTTCAATTCCCCAGTAGCCACGTAAAGCCAGATGCACAAAGTGGTGTTTATTTGCAGAGGCTGAAGGCCCTGGTGAGCCCATTCTCTCTGTCTCTCTGTCTCTCTATCTCTCTTTGCTTACAAATAAATAAATAAAATAAAAAAGAGACTTCTAAAACCAAAAAGGAAGAGAAAGAGGAGGAAGAGGAAGAAGAGGAGGAGGAGGAAAAAGAGGAGGAGTCAGGCATGGTGGCACATGCCGTTAATTCTAACACTCAGCACTCAGGAGGCAGAGTTAGGGGGATCATCATGAGTAAGAGTAAGTTCCAGGTCAGCTCATGCTAGAATTCAAACCTACCTTGAAAAAGCTAACTAACTAAATAACTGTCTAAGCTTCTTGGGCTCACAGTTTTGGAGGTGTCAGTTTAAAGCTAGCTGTTGTCATTGGGCCTCTGGCGAGGTAGCGAACTCACTATGACAGGGAAAGCCTGGTGAAGCAAACTGCTCATGATAACTGGAAGTAAAGAAAGAAAATAAGAGATCAACACCCCCAAATGCCCTTTGAGGGCATGCCTTCATTGACCTGAAGACTTCTCACTAGGCCATAAAAGCTTACTACCTCTTAAAGGCTCCACCACCTCTTAATAACTCAAAGGTGAAAGCAAGCCTTTAATACACTGGTCTTGTCAGGGGGGGGAGCTGGAGGGGTGGGAATGGAAAAATCTATAACAAACTATAGCATCACATTAAGTATCAATTATAACATATAGTTGAAACTTGATACTCATATATAACATCATATATCATATCATAACATTGAGTGCCCTAGAAAAAGCCTTGTCAGGATTGAAGAGAAAGAACAGACTGCAACCAAGGAAAGACTGACAATTAACTGAGAGTAACTGGGAAGAAGCAGCCAGGGTAAGAATACCCAAAAGCTTGAGGTTCAAAGGGAGGAAAGGCCCAGAACCTGTAAGCCAAGCCTCAATCCCTGACTTACTGGAGTCAGGTCATGTGGTTTCAAGAATACCAGATTCTGGGCTGGAGAGATGGCTCACCAGTTAAGGCACTTGCCTGCAAAACCTAATGACCTAGGTTTCATTTCCCAATACCCACGTCAATGCCAGATGTACAAAGTGGTATGTGCAGTTCATTGCAGCAGCTGAAGGCTCTGGCATACCCATCCTCTCTATCTGTCTCTCTTTTCCCTATCACTCTCTGCTTGTAAGTAAGTAAATAAATAAATATTTTTGAAAGAAAAAAAAAAACAAGATTCTAACCAAGCCCACGTGATGAGGCCAGAGCCCCAGGCTGGGGAGAGGTCCTGGAGGAGATAGCAGAGGACCCAGCTCAAGTGAGGAGTCTAGACAATGCAAAGAGCCTAATGCCTGACGGTCCTGGCCCACAGAAGATGGCCCACAGGCCAAGCATTCTTCAGAATTTGGCTCACAACTTGAATAGCTCTGGTGCAATGTGGTGCGTTCCTTCCTTTCTCTTTCTATGGCTTGGCTGGCTTTGGGTTTCCTGTAATTGGTACATTTCAGAGATGAAGAGTGTGGTTTGGCCTGTAATTCTCTTTGCCCCAGCGATAAACTGTTTTTGAAAACCTGTTTGCCTTTTGTGGCTCATTCCTGCCAAACCCCCACCAACTCCTCACCATAGCTACAATGTGTTGAGTATCTATGTTGTCCAAGCCAGGCACTCATAAGTCTTCACGATGGGCCATGAGAGCTAGCCCCATTCAACAGATCAGAAAACCAAGGCGTGTGGAAGGTGGCTGACTACTACAGACATTTCAAGTGGCAGGTCTGAGTCTGAACCACCATATGCGACTACTTTCCTCAGCATGAGTGTCTAGAGACTTTACTAGGACAGTTGGGAGCCAAAAATAGTCATCTTGTTTCCCAGAAGACAGCAAGGAAGGTAGAGAAACACAAAGAGGTTCAGGGGACAGGGATGGGGGCATGCTTGCTCTCCCAGTTACAAGTTGTGAGACTAAACCAAATTTTCTGGGTTGACTTTTTCTCATTGGTAAACTGGTATGATGCTGCTGATAATTCTCCCATAGATCATTGCAAAACTCAAACAGGATATAGCTTTGTCTTGCATGGCCACCCTCTGTCCTCCCCAATGTGTCTGTTAATTACAGCCACTGGTGCTACGCCCTGTACAACTCAGGGGTGTCATTCACATAGATTAGATGTGAATTGTGTCATCACAACACTTATGTAGTTCCTGGGGAGATTCCAGCTTCTCTTACTAGCTCGAATACTGCTAAAATAGCACACCCTGGGGACAGTTCAGCCTCACCACTGAGCATGCGCATCTGCATCTTGAGTGTCCCTGATGCCAATTGACATGTGACCCCAGATATCACCCAATCATCAGCTCAGAACACATAGGGCTGGGGATTGGGCTTTTCATGACTTGAGTTGTAGAAAGGAGTTTGTGGGGTGGAGATGCCAGGTGGGTGTGGTGATCCACCTATAATCCCAGTGCTTGGGGGGCAGAGACGGGATCCCTAGGAAGCTGGCTAACCAGACTAGCTGAATTGATGAGCTCTGGGTTCAAGTGAGAGACCTTGCCTCAGGAAATGTGGAGAACCATCAAGGAAGACACCCAACATCAATCTCTAACTTCCACTCCACATGCATGAGCACACATATGTACACACACCCATACTCATGTGCACCCACATGCATACACATACCACACATTTACACACAGCAAATAAAGAACTTTAATAGACTTAAGAACACTTGCATGAAAAATAAAAACTGCTATGATGAAAGGCAAGACTTCTTCAGCGACTGGACACAAATGGATCACAAGTCCCCCCCTTCCAATGGCACTGGAAGGTTCCCCTGGGCCCCAGTTGTTCTAACAACCAGAGAGATTTATATAGTACTTTGCAGTATGTGAAGGCCTGCTGATGCCCAGGGCATATAATGGAGCAGAAAAAGTAGTTTATGGAAAAGCACTGTGTGCTGATTCCATTTATGTTATAATAATCACAAATCAATATGTCCCTAAATGCATAAAGAGATGTTTGGAGGAAGTTCACTCAAGTATTAGAAGTAATTATCTCTGGGTGGTAGAACGTAGTGTAATTTCCTGTGTCTCTTTCTACTTTTTCATTGTAATTTTTAGTATTATAATAACTTCTTTTAAAACTATAGGCATGCATCATTTTTATAGCCCAAGAACAACAACAAAAAAAAAACTACTACTTAAGAAAAATACTTCTCTTTGGATGTATGCAGAACTTTAGCTGACTTCAAGCTGGCTAATCTTCCTGTGCCTCAGTTTCCTTCATTATTAAATGGGCATAGTAACTTCTACAAAATTGTTAATATCTGTAAAATACTTAGAACAGAATTCAAAACAATAAAATGTTCAATGCTATTTATATTGGGGTTTTCCAAAGAATAAGACTAGTAATATATATATACTGGGGCTTACTGCTTTTCACATAGACAGACAGACAGACAGATGGACAGACAGAGATATTAGAGGAACTAGATCCCATGATTATGAAAGCCAGGTCTCACACCTGTGTTCTGTGAATTGGAGAGCCAGGAAAGTCAGTCCAAAGGCTCAAGGCCCCAAGAACAATGGTTTAAGTCCTCATCTGAGTCCAAAGACCCAAGAACCCAGAGCACTGAAGTCCCAACTCTATCAGAGAACATTTTTGTCCTCCTCGCCTTTTCATTCTAGTCGGACCCTCAAGGCATAGGTGATAAGCACACACATTGGTGAGGACCCACGATCTTCAACTCAAATGCTAATCTTTTCCAGAAACTCCCAGACATGTCTATAAATCATGCTTTACTAGTTATCTGAGCATCCTTTAGCCACATGACATTAACCATCGCACTATTATTATTGGAATGGCAGTCAGTGGTGGCTGGTGTTTGGTTATAACTCCACATGATGCAATGATTCGAGAGGACAGGAATTACAACAGCAGCAAAAGCCACCACAGGGCTGAGAAGGTGGCTCGTCCATTTAAGGTGCTTGCTTGCCAAAGCCTGATGGCCTGGGTTCAATTCCTAAGCCTCTCATGTAAGCCTAACACAAAAAGGGGCCCAACTGTCTGGCATGCAGTTCCAGCAGCAAGAGGTGTGCTCACACACACACATGCACACACACATATATACATACATGCACATACATACACACATACATGTACACACATATACACACATACACATATGCACACACATACATACACATACACACATGCACACATACACACATGCACACATACACACATACACACACAACACACACATACACACATACATACACATACCCACATACACATACCCACATACATACATACACACATGCATACAAACACACACACATACAAATACACACATACACATTTATTTGCATGTGCAGATAAATAAAAATATAAATAAAAACAACAATAAAAATTGCTTTTAGACTGGGTGTGGTAGTGCACGCCTATAATCCCATCCCTTGAAAGGCTAGGGCAGGAGAACTGAGATCGTTTTAAGACTAGTCTGAGATAGTGAGTTCTAGGCCAGCCTGGGCTACACAGTGAGACCCTATCTCAAAGGAACAGAAAACAAAACATAAACCAAGGTTCTTTATAAGGCCATGAGCTAGATAGTGATTATTGAAAATAAAGGCATTGTAACTGTGTTGATACATTTCCACTGGGAGCCAAGTGCCCTGATATATTATTAACACAACTGACAATTAGTTGGCTACTGCAGTGATTAATGCTTTGTTGAAGTGATGTTCCAGGAGCTAGCTTTTCAGGAAAAAAAATACACTAATTTTTAAATTTATGAATTTAAGAAAATGTATAAAGATCAAAATGAGACTACAAATTCTAAATGGCATGCCTTCCCAAGATAGGTTGACCTATCAGTCAACAAGAATTGGGGAGCAAGGGAGGGAGGAAAGGAGGGAGAAAGGCAGGAAGAAGCAAAGTCAGTGTTCTACAGGTTAAACCTGGGGTCTTTGTAGTGAGGGGTTCTGCCTGGCAAAGGACTTGACACACTGGAAATCTGTGCAGCTCAGGATTCAAGTTCTCCACATGACCATGGCCCTGGAACTCAACCCTGTGTAGGAGACACTTGCTTGAGGCTCTTCCTAATTCAATTCTCAACTCGGAGGCTCTGGCTTCTGGTGACAAGGACATCTAGGCGTGAATTCATGCTCTAGGTTCATCCGTCTGATAATGATTAATGAAGAATGTGGCCACCATCTAAGCCAAATATGCCAACTAGTGCAATAGTGGCAGGTCTGTCATATGAACCAAATGTTCTCTAATTGGACTGGAGTTCTGCTCCATGGGAGGGACTATATGCCTAGTACTGAAAACTGAGTCCAAAGCCTATAGCTAGGAAGGTCATGAGCCCTAGGGAGGAACACCTGCTGTTGTCTGCCTAAAGCATATATTATGCCCACAAAACTCCCTTCGAAGCACATTTTATGTTTAGACTCATATATTAACGCTACACTCACTTTTGGTTAGAGAAACTTCTCTTTTCAGATGGTAGTGACCACTGGGGTGACTCAAAAGTCACAATAGTGCTGAGAAGTGACAGTGGAGTGTTCAGCACTGGGACATCTCTATCACACCCTCCAAGGCTCAAGTCCATTGTGGAAGAGGTGCGGAAAGATTGTAAGAGCCAAAGGAAGGGTAAGACTGCTTACAATGCAAACCTCCAGACACAAAATAGCCTTGATATTCATGACCTCATAGTGCCTGACAATACCTACACAAGACCTGCATTATAGGAGGAAAAGAAGATGCCATCAAAAGAGAAGAGAGACTAATTGTAAAGAAGAAGGGATTCGGTGAAGGGGGATTGGTGAGGGAGAAGTGGGAGTGGTGGGAGGGAATTATGGCTTACTGTCTACACTTACAGAGGCAGTCAATATAAAGCTTAAAAACAACCAGGAATGTTGCCACAAAGACAAGTGTTTCTCCAAGCTTGGAACCAGGGATCCAGGGATCCAGGTGAAGGAAGCCATGAGCCTCCTAGTCACGGTCTTTGCTGTTCATGTGTCCTGAGCAGGGCTACCTAACCATTAGGGATGTAAGACGATGATGCTCTGATGTCATTCCACTTAGAGGAAGTCAGCTCCTAAAGGGCCACAGCCCCAGTAAGCACTTTTCCCCAGCAATGTCAAAGCTGAACAGAGGAATGGCTGTTGGCAGCATTGAAAGATTAAGTTTAGGGACCCAGCCACAACAGGGCAGTCATATATCTTTCAGGCAGATGAGTCTTGTCACATGATGTCACTTCATTGCAAAGGTAAGACCTCCAGAGCTGATGCTAGAAAACCGACAAATACAGATTCTTTAAAAGGGGAACTAAAAAAATTATTTTCATATACACATATCAGTTCTGACAAAATAAAGGTTATTTTTTCAGTAACATAGCTTAGTGACCTACACATGAAGGCTCAATCGTTTCCTTACATTCTTTTTGGGTTTTGCTTGTGTGTGGTGTATGCACGTATGTGCCCTTGTAGCACCCCATGTGTTCACCTGTGGTGGGGTGGGGGTGACGATGGTGCCTGCCTATGGTGGCCAGAGCAGAATGTTGGGTGTCCTGCTCCATGGCGCTCCACCATCCTTGTTAGAGTCTCTTATTGATAAGGGGTTTACTGCTTTTCAAAGCCAGGGCCATTCTCTGCTCCCTTGTGTGAGACTGAGGTCACAGGCACATGTCGCCATGCCCAGCTGTTTACGTGGATTTTGGAGATACAGATTCATATGGCTTCAGGCCCTTGTGCTTGCCCAGGAAGTGCACTTAACCACTGAGCCATCTCTCCAGCCCTATTCACTTACATTCTACTTTGAGTATGAATGATTACTTAGAAACATGCAAGCCTGGCCAGTTATGCACCACAAGACAAAAAGGCCAAAACTCCCAATCCCATAATAATGTAGGAATCATTTTGACCTTGAAAGGATTTAAAGCAGTTGTACCAATAAGCACCTGAGTCAATAAAAGAAAATCCTTTATTGATTTCCACCATACAGCTTCTTGAGGTGCCTTCCAAGATAAACAAGTTGAAAAATATTTGCTTATCAGTATTTGCAGGCTATAGAGCAGCATCCCGAGAGCTGGAAATAAGATGATCCCCTGAGTGCTAAACTGAAAAATCAAAACATAATAGGTCAAAAGACTCAAAATTGCCTTCAAGAAAGAGAATGCCACCTAGGCAGGGCTGACTTCTAAAACTCTATTTTTAGTAGATAAATAAAACAAAGTTTAAAAATATTGTATAATAATATATATGTAAATTTAAAATAAGTAAATTTTAAAAATAAATTTTAAACAAAAACAGCCATTCCTAATGTGTGAGCAGGAATAAGAGATTGTCACCAAAAAACTACAAATGTTCAGACGAGACTGAACATGTTCAGGGTTGTATGACCATAGACTTTAGATGTTCAGATCACACAGATAAGACCTTCCATATTATGAGCTGGATGTATCACACCAGGTATGCTTGATACCACTTAACATTCAACTAACGTAACTCCTTTTGCTCTCATTCGGCATTTATAAACAATCTCCTGATCACTCTAGCCTCTTATGTCAGTATCCCTACAGGAAAATTCTACTAAGAGAATATGGATGCCATGCATTCTCATCTTCATAACAATTATCATTGACACTGTCAATAAACTTATTCAGCTTGTACTTTAATTTCCCAAACATGGGCTATCCATGCCCACTAAGGTATTTCTATGGCATCTATTGTTTTAATGCAGCTGGGTAAATCTCAGTGGGCTCCCTCACTTCCTGGTTTAAAAGAATATTTTCTTTCTAGTCTCAAAGTATTCATAAAAGCACATATGGACTATGTTTCTCAGTAATGCATTGGTGCATTGCTGTAGTGTGTTTTAGTTTTATATCTACTCCCATTTGCCTGGGTAAGATAAATGTAAGTGTGTGAGAGCAGCAACCACACTGTGGACCATGGATTTATCTCCAGACAGATGGTGATTTCCTCTCTTCTTTTCCTACCCAAGTCAAAGACCATAACCCAAATTATTGAAATTATAGATTATTTGAAACAACCTATTGTGTAGGTGAATTTTTGATCTTAATTGAAACATTCCTTCCTAAAGGAAGGAGGGAGGTTCATAAAACTCGGGCAGTAAATTTACAAGGCTCAGGAAGTAAACAAAACTTACAGGGCTCAGGAAGCTCCTGAAGCTTGTAAGATTCCCAAGGCCCCTCCCCAAGGTTATCTAAGGTTATGCTTGGAAGAGGACACTTCAGATGATGGTGCTGCCTGCAAGTCACACCAGGAGCTCCAAGAGTGCAGATTCCGTGAGTGCTCACCCATGCTGGAGTGGGGGTAGTTGCCTTTAGTCACCTCTAACTAACCTCTTACCCTATGGTTCTGTCAGCAACCTCAGTAACTGAGGAAATATTTCTTTGTTCTGTTATGGGTGCTCTATCTGGGGTTTGTTGCCATCTCCCCAGGAAGTGTCACTCAACAACCTAGTCCAAAGTTGTGGGACATTTGCCTCAAACAGTGGATTTGACTTTTGGATGGTTGACCAAGAAGAATTGTTTCAAGATCAAAAATCTGTTAAGGTCGTTTTTATATAGTGATGACAAATTTGTATGAGTTATATACATGTAAGATAATCCTTATCTTTTTAGTCTTCTACTAAGGTAAATTATGTATGCAGCTGACCCAAATGTGATAAAAGAAATTACCATGACCTATGTCTAAGTCTAAAGGAAAGACCGAAATGATATCTTATTTGTCCCATTGGAGGAAAGCTTCCCTGTCAAGAGACCATTCCCACTCGGACTCGCGGGTGATCTATCTTGAAAAAATACCAGCCAGGTGTGGTGGTGCACACCTCTAATCCCAGGACTCAGGATGCAGAAGTAAGAGGATCGCTGTGAGTTCGAGCCCAGCCTGGGACTACAGAGTGAATTCCAGGTCAGCTTGGGAGTGAGACCCTATCTCAGAAAAAAAAAATACATTATTCATTTGCATGATGTGTGTGTTTGTATGGGTCTTTCCACTGCAAATGAATGCCAGACACTTGAGTGCTACTTCTGGTGTTTGGCTTTACATGGATGCTAGGAATTGAACCTGGGCCAGCAGGCTTTGCCAGCAAATGTTTTTAATGCTGAGCCATCTCCCCAGCCCCTGTAACATCTTTAAGATCTGAGTCACAACCCCATGGGATTGTATAATCGAATGTGGGGGTTGTGGAAAATTTGACAACACTGAAAGGTTTCTGAACACACAATGACCAAAAATCAATTCCAATTCAAATGTGAAGGCTGTACATGGTGGGGCATGTACACCTTTAATCCCAGCACTCAGAATGCTGAGCTAGGAGGATCACTGTGAATGTGAGGTCAACCTGGGGCTACAGAGTGAGTTCCAGGTCAGCCTGGTCTAGGGTGAGACCCCGCCTCAACAAAAACAACACTAAAAGAGGTAAAACAAATAAGGGGACTTTTTGTGTTGCGTCACGTGACTTCACTACTGTCTTGGGTCTGAAAACACAACATGAGCACAGCACTGTGAACTCTGTCATGCCATACAATGTCAATTAATGCCACCGGAAACCCCTTGATTCAGATGTGAGATTACTGGATGTTATGAACTACAGTCCTTTTATTATGCACACAGTTTCCCGTTCTTATAGCTACAGACTGAATTAATTATGGAAAACAGGCTTAATATTTTCCTCAGCATGCGTCAGATAAGTGTTTCTTTGGTTTGTATTGTGTTAGAATGTTGGATTTTTAAAAAATTTTTTTTATGGTCTGGAGAGATGGCTCAGTGGTTAAGGCACTTGCCTCCAGTGCCTAAGGCCCTGGGTTCAATTCCCCAGGTCCCACATAAGCCAGACCCACAAGGTGGTGGCCTTGGTGTGCTCTCTCTCTCTCTCTCTCTCTGAAAATGAATAAATAAAATATTCTAAAAACATATATATTTTTATTTATTTCTTTGGGAAAGAGAGAGAGAGTATGGACACATCAGGGACTCTTGCCACCGCAGGCACCTCCAGATACATGTGCCACTTTGTCCATCAGGGTTTATGTGGGTACTGGGGAATTGAACCCAGGAACTTTACAAGCAAGTGTGCTTTAACCACTGAGCCAATGCCTCAGCCCTAGAATATTAGATTTTAAAAACTATTATTTAAAGCCAGGTATGGTGGTTTAAGCTATTAATCTGAGCACTCTGGAGGCAGAGGTGGGAGGATCACCGTGAATTTAAGGCCATCTTGGACTACAGAGTGAGCTCCAGGTCAGTCTGGGCTAGAGTGAGACCCTACCTCAGAAACACAAAAGAAGCCTGGTGTGGTGGTGCATGTCTTTAATCCCAACACTTGGGAGGAAAAGACAGGAGGATTACTGTGAGTTTGACGCCAGTCTGGGACTACAGAGTAAATTCCACGTCAGCCTGGACTATGAGACCCTACCTACCTCAGGAAGCAAAAATAAATAAATAAATAAATATCTAAAATGGAAAAAAATTACAGTTTGAGTTACTGACTTGGAGCTTCATTAAGAAAAAACTTAATGAATTTTTGTTTAGATTATGTATTTATGTGGCTCCATGTTCTCAGTAGAGACAATTATAAAATCAAAATATCAATCAACTCTGAAAATCAGGTTACTATATATGCTGCAGTATCAACTGTTCAGCCAAGAATTAATTCTTTATGTAAAGAGCACATTCGTCTGATTAGTATGCAGTTTTAGTTTCACGTTTAATAAATGGCCAAATCATTCATTTTGCATTAGTTACTTTCTCGTTCCTGGAATAAACAGCCAACCAGAAAGCAGCTGAAGGAAGAAAAACAACAAAGCTTCCAGAACCATATCCATTGCAGCGTTTCATTAATACAAGTTTTCATTTTTCTGAGTGAAATAGCTAGGGTCATATGGTATTTGCATACTTAGTTTTTTTTTTTTTCGAGGTAGGGTCTCCCTCTAGCCCAGGCTGACCTCGAATTCACTCTGTAGTCTCAGGGTGGCCTTGAACTCATGGAGATCCTCCTACCTCTGCCTCCCGAGTGCTGGGATTAAAGGCGTGCACCACTATGCCCGATACTTAGTGTTTAAACCTTTGCTTTTATGGTTCTTGGGATTGAACCTAGGGCTTCCAACATTCTAAACGAGCATCTACCACTGAGCTCTAAACCCAGCCCTGAAGGCTTAGCTTGAAACACAGCCTGACAGCATGCCTCTGTCCTTTAGCAACCTTGTTAGCAATGGGTGAGTGACTCAGTTGCTCTCTAGCTTTTGATATGGTCAAAATTTTAAAAAATATTTTATTTATTCATTTTCAAGCAGAGAGATAGATACAGAGAGAGAGAGAGAGAGAAAAAGAGAGAGAGCACAACAGGGCCACCACCTTGTGGGTCTGGCTTATGTGGGTCCTGGGGAATTGAACCCAGGGCTTTAGGCACTGGAGGCAAGTGCCTTAACCACTGAGCCATCTCTCCAGCCTAGTCAAAATTTTTTATTAGTCATTTTGAAAGGTGGGTAGTGATGTCTCAATTATGGCCTTAATTTGCATTTCCCCAGTGGATAATGATGTTGAACATTTTTTCACGCAATTTGTCACTGATATTTCCTTTATGGTGAAATGTCAGTTTATTGCTTTCGTTAGTACATTTTCTAATTGGATTGCTTGGTATTCTTTGGTGCTTTCAGGATTTTTATTTGTTTGTTTGTTATATTTTTTCAAGTCAGGGTCTCACTCTAGATCAGGCTGACCTGGAACTACTCTGTAGTCCTTGGCTGGCCTTGAACTCACAGCAATCCTTCTACCTCTGCCTCCCAAGTGCTGGAATTAAAGGTGTGCGCCACTAGGTCTGGCTCAGTATGATCTATGAAATCTTTCTGGGATTAGGAAAGGAATTACATTCACCTGCACATCAACGTGGGGAGAAGAAACAGCTTTACCAATTGACGTCTTTCAATCTCCCAACACAGGCCTCTCTTTATCAGGATCTCTGTGATTTCTTTAATTCAAATATTATAGTTTTCTGCATTCAAATGCTATACATGTTTTAGTAGATTTATACTGAAGTACTTCATGTTTTGAACAATTTTATTATTTAAAATATTTATTTATTTGCAAGGAGAGAGAATGAAAGAACAAATGACTGAGTGCACTAGAGCCTTCTGCCCCACAAATGAACTCCAGATGCATGCACTACTTTGTGCATCTCGCTTTACAAGGGTGCTGGGGAATCAAACCCCAGCCAGCATTTGCAAACAAGTGTCTTTAAGCAATCTCCCTAACCCCATTTTTGAGAAATTTTAAATACGACTGTATTTAAAATTTTGGTATTCATGTATCTATCACCTGTATGTAGTAGATTATTAAATGTGATCTTCCCTCTGTCAACCTTATTGAACTGACTTAATATTTGTAGAAGATTTCTTTGTTTTAGGTAGACTCCTCATTGGTTTTTAAATTTATTGATTGATAATTATTAAATACATTGTATAAGAAAGTCTTGTGATGGTACCCCCATTTCCCTCCTCCCTGTCCCGAACCTGCTGTGGGTCCTCCTCAGTTGAATTGCTGGACCAGTCCATGGGATTATGAATTATACAAGCAGTAGCCAGTTTTTTTATCTGTGTGTTGTTGTTAAGGGGGGGCGATGTCTCTGGATAATCTCCCCTACTATGGCTCTTACAATCTTTCCATCCCCTTTTCCACAAAGGTCCCTAAGTCATAGTGGGTGAATTTTAAGTCGGCTTTACTTCTGAGATCTTAAGAGTCTCTGGTTTCTGCTTTGGACTATTTTGGATATTCTTCACATCTGTCTCTATTACCCTTTCATAGGTTATCTGTGACTTGCTGTGGAGGGAGTTCTCTTGCTCATCTTGCCACTTCCTCAAAGGTTTCATTTGGGCCCTATATGATAAGTCAGGGGTGGTTCATCTCCTGCCTGGTTGTCAGCCATCATCTCAGGTGCTGTTGGTGGAATTGGGTTGTGCATGGTTCTCGCTGCCTTCTGAAAAATATAAACTGAATTTCCCAGTGGAGAATGAGATCAGCATAGGTCAAATGAGACAAACATTGTTAATTTGGCGAGATTCTAATAGGTATGGCCTCTCTGTATGCCCATGGTTATTGGGGGCTTCCTCTTGGAGTCTGGGTCCTTGGTCTCCATAAGAGTTTGCCATGGATCCCAGTACCAGCTAAGGGTTCCTTGCCACTGAGTGGATCTCTTAGCCATTGATTACCCTCCTAGGTTAAGTGCCACTATTGCACAGATGAACGCTTCTTGGCTTACTGGTCTCTGCCGTGTAGCCATGTCCTCTGCATTCTCATAACATTGGTTGGTGTTGTATATCAATGTCCTCTGCTTTCTCCAAATATCATTGGCCAATTTCCCTTGGCAGCTCATGCAACACCTTTCAGCACTACACAGGCTACCATCAGGGAGCTTGTTTCCTTTCCGGATCCAGCAGGGTCTCTCAATGTGGCAATCTGTAGTATCTTCAGCAACCTTTTGTCTGGGGCGGATATTCAGGAGCTTTGACATAAGCCTGTCTTGTTTTGGGGACCTAGTGGGTCTCTTCGATTAACAACTCAATGTGGGAAGTAACCAATGACTGGGACAGGGAGTTATAGGCCAGAGCCAGTTGTCTAGGGGTTTGGCTTCCTCCCACCCTATTCAGGACCCTTCTTACCAGATGGTGGTCCCAGCTTCCTCAAGAGCTTACTGATGATGATAGTAGGAATTTTATGGTATCAATTCATTATTGGTTTAGATTAGTGTATATCTCCCCCACTCTCCCATTCCCCCACCCTTCACTTCCTTCCGTTCCCTCTGTCAGTCTCTCAATTCACCCATCAGGTTTGCTTACTGTTCAAGCTTAACCTGGTTAGGAACCACAGATGAGGGAGAATATGTGGTGTTTGTCTCTCTTTTCTTGTGTGATCCGCTAAGTATGATTTGTTCTAAGTCTGCTGTCCACTTTTCTTTAAATTTCATTATGTCATTTTTTTCCTTACTGCTGAGTAGAATTCCATAGTGTACATGTACCACAACTTTGATATCCATTCATCCATTGATGGGCATTTGGGTTGATTCCAATTCTTAGCTATTATGAATTGAGCTGCTATAAATAATGTTGATCAAGTCTCTCTGTGCTTTGCAACGAGGAATCTTGAGGGTCGATGCCCAGTAGAGGGATAGCTGGGTCCACTGATAGCTCTATATCTCTATATCCATACTGTTCAGGAGCCTCCACACTGCTTTTCATAGTGATTGTACAAGTTTGCAATCCCACAAGCAATGAGTGAATGAGAGTTCCTACCTCCCCCCATCCTCGCCAGCATCTATTGCTGGTGGATTTGTTAATTGCCATTCTGACTGGAATAAGGTGGAATCTCATTGTTGTTTTGATTTGCATTTCCCTGATGATTAAGGATGATGTGATGGTTAGGTTTTGTTGTCAACCTGATCTTTTAAAATTATCTTGGATGGATCTCTGAGGATGTTTACAGGAAGGCAGCCTCTCAGTAGGAGGCAGGATGTAAAGAAGCTAAGGGAAGCTAGTAATTAACATCCCTTCCTGTGTGGGCAGTGCAGAAAGGAAATTCCAGAGACTCAGAAAGCAAATAAATCTGGGATAGGGTTACAAGACCCCACACTAAGGCTATATAAAGGCAGAGAAAGTCTCCTCACTACTCCCTGTGGCCTCCTTGCCTGCTTCGCTGCCTCCCTGGGTGCCAGTGCTTGTTGTGCATCTCTTCTGCTTCCTCAGCCTTTCAGCCTGGACTGAAGACCAGCCACTCACCCGGAAGCCTTTAGGCCTTCAGTGCTGGATTGGGACTGCTGAGGCATCTAGCCATGTGGACTGAGCCACGATCAGGTTGGTTCCTTGACTCTTGGGCTTGCAGACTGCTATTGTGGGACTACCATGAGCTAATCCAATAAATCCCCTTTTTGTTTACTACAGTTCATTCTGTTGATTCTGTTCCTCTAGAGAACCCTGACTAATACAAATGATGAACAGAACAGTTTTTTAAATGAAAATTGGCCATTGTGTTTCCTCCTCTGAATTCCCCATTGAGTTTAGTGCCCATTTTTTGAGAGGGCTGTTTGGTTTTTTATTACTTAATTTTTTAAGTTCTATGTCAGTTCTAGATATTACACATAAATAATCATCTAATTTACAAATACGGGCAGTTTTGTTTGTTTATTTTCAGTATGCTTGCCTTTTATTTTTTAAGCTTTGTTGTACTGTCTAGAACTTCTATCATTCTGTTGAATAAGATTGGTGAGTACAGGACTGGAAAGGTTGCTCAGTGGTTAGGGAACTTGCCTACCAAGCCTGGCAACTGGGTTCGATTCCCCAGTACCCATGCAAATCTAGATGCACAAAGTGGTGCATGCATCTGGAGTTCTCCGGCAGTGGCTGGAGGCCCTGGTACACCCATTTTCTCTCTCTCTCTCTCTCTCTCTCTCTCTCTCTCTCTCTCTCTCTCTGTCTCCTTATGAATAAATAAGAGTGATGAGTACAGACATACAGACATTCTTACATTGTGCCTTCTTTCTCTCCTTTCTTCCTCTTTTTTTTTTGGAGGTAGGGTCTCACTCTAGTCCAGACTTCCTTTTTTTTTTCTAAGGCAGGGTCACATGTAGCCCAAAGATCAGACTTGTCCTGCCCTCAGTTACTCTATATATTGTACAAGACAGGTTTTTTTCAGATTATGCCTTACCCTGAGAAACTCTATTTTATAAGCAGCTTCTGACTCCATTTTGATGGTCAAGGATGACTCTTGCACCTGGATGGACACATGAATGGTACATCTGTCTGTTACCACCCTGTGGCACAGGCACTTCTGGGAGTAGAAAGGGTGTCACTCCATACATTTATCCTGGTGAACTGGGACTGTGAGAGTGCATGGGCGGACTGAAATCACATCAGGAAAAGCAGGCGTGAGAATTTATATATATATATATATATATATATGCACATTGGTTGGATTTTCTTTAAGACGTTGTCTCGCTCTGTTGCCCAGGGCCTCAAACTACTGGATACAAGCAATCCTGTTTCCAGGATGGCTGGGACTACAGGCATGTACCACTGTGCTCAGCTTTTTTATTGACTCTTTGAATTTGGAACTAACCTTCCATTCCTGGTATCTGCCTACTCGATCATGGTATGTGTTGAATACTTAATCCACCATAAGGTGGTGCTGTTGAGGACGGCTGCTGAACCTTTAGGAGGTGGAGCTGATATGACATGTGATATGGGATTCCTGCTCAGGTCTGCCAAGCCTTCCTGACACAATGCATAATTCCCCTCACAACTGTAAGCCAAGGACTGGAGAGATGGCTCACCAGTGAAGAGTGAGTGCTTGCTTGTAAAGTCTGATGACCCAGGTTTGATTCCCCAGTACCCATGTAAAGCCCTATGCACAGTGGCACATGCATTTGGAGTTTGGTAAGCGCCTTAATTGCTGAGCCATCTCTCCAGCCCTGTTTGTTTGTTTTTGAGAGGGTCTCACACTATCCTGGAACTTAGTCTGTAGCCCAGCTGGTCTCAAACTCAAGGCAATTCTCCAACCTCAGCCTCCCAAGTGCTGGAATTAGAGTCATGAGCCACCATGCTCAGCAATATGTCCCCCAAATTTTGATAGGTTGTGATTTTATTTTCATTCAGATCAATATATTTTTAGACTCCCCATGAGACTTCCTCTTTGAATCATATTAATGTCTAATTTTTAGGGTTTAAAGTTTCTCCTGTTATGTTTCTTTTATTGCTTTATAACTTTATTCCTTTGTGGCTAGAGAACGCGTCCTGCTTTCCCTTCAGTCTTGGGCTACGTAACAGTATCTCAGTCCACAGTGGACTCTGTCAGTAGGACAGAGTTCCATTACGTTCATGTGATGTGGTCATTTTGTAGTCATTTTAGCTTGTAAAAGTACACTGTCGTAGTCAGTCGCACGCTGCTGGAATGAATCTCCAAACCAGGTACAGTTTATAGGAGGAAAGGATTTATTTGCAGCTATAGATACAGGGGAAGTTCCAGAATGCAAAAGAGGCTGCTCCCCTTTCACAGGTCCAAGCAGAGAGAGAAACCCATCACCATACACAGAACAGCAAACAGGCAGGAGGACAAGGAGAGAATTTCTTCCCCTTTATATAGCCTTAGGGTGGGGTCTTCCCCAGACTTAATGGCTTCCTGAGGCTCTAGAATTTCCTTCCTGCATGGCCCACACAGGAAAGGATGTTTACTTTCAGCTTCTTTGAGCTTCTTTACATCTTGCCCCTAGCTGAGAGGCTGACTGCATTTCCTGTAAACATCCTCAGAGAGGTACCCAAGATAATTAAAAAGATTAAGTTGACAACAAAACCTAACCATTACATACACCCCCTGGTGTTAGCACAACAATGGATTGGCGATCCATTTTTTTGGAATATGTCCCATTGTTAAGCAATGCGTTTGAAACTTTGTGAGGTTTGTGTGATACTGTGAACGCTTGGGAAATATGAATTGCGATGTAGGATGGAGCACCTTGTAAGGCTTAGTTAGGTTCTTTCTACTGGTTGATGGTGCTGCTAAGCTGCACTTGACTGTGTCTAGTTCTTAAAATTATCAGAAGATATGTGTTGAAATATCCAATTAGAGTTTATCTATTTCTTTTTTTCAGTTTTGTTTACTTCATATATTTTGCAGCTCAGTTTTTTGGCACATGTCTATTTAATTTTGTTGTGGTTTTGCTTTTGTTTCTTGCTTGGTGAGACAGGGTTTTGCTTTGTTGCCCAGGTTAGCCCTAAGCACCTGGACTCAAACAATCCTCCTTGCCTCAGTGTCTTAAGTAGCTGAACTACAGTGTGTACCACCATGCCTGGCTTTGTGATATATTCTTTTAAAAAGATTTATTTATTTATTTACTTATTTATTTATTTATTTGTGTGTGTGTGTGAGTGTGTGGGGGTATGTGTGTGTGTGGTTGCATGTGTGGGGTGCACACAGTCATGTTAGCACAGGTGTATGGGGGCCAGAGGTAGATATTGAGTGCCTTCTTTGATATTCTCCACTTTCATTCTTTTTTAAAACATTTTTATTGGTTTAAAATTATATAGATTAACACAACAGTATGCTCAGTTTCATAGGTTATTAGATAAAGCCATTGAATCCATGATGACATTCCCTTTTATGCATTATTCTCCCCCCATGACTCTCCACTTCCATTCTTTGAGAAAGGGTCTATGGATAAACCCAGAGCTCATCAGTTTAGCTAGACTAGGTATTCAGGATTCCCTATTCCTGCCTCCCCAGAACTGGGATTACAGGTACATACCATAACACCTGGCATTTTATGTGAGTTCTGGGGATCCAAACTCAGGTCCTGAGCCATCTTCCCAGCCCTGATGTCCTTTGTGAAATTTTGGGCATATTTTCCTCCTCTTCATCTTGCCTATATTGTTATAGAGAGTTTGTTACAGACAGCATATAGTTGGGCCATGTTTCATTCTTGGGGGGAATGTTCAAGGTAGGTCTCCAGCCCTTCTTTTGTTTCTCAATAAATTTCTTTAGCTATGCATTTAAAATTCATTTTAAAACTCTATTGCTAGACTCTTTTATTATTATCTTTCTTTTTTTGTTTCTTGCTTACCATGTGCTTTTATTATCCTTGATATTCCCAGACTCCTTCTTATAAGATTTTCTGTTTTTTCTTTTTATTTATTTATTTATTTTTGGGTTTTTGAGTGTTTTGAAGTACAATCTCACGCTAGCCCAGGCTGACCTGGAATTCACTATGTAGTCTCAGGGTGGCTTCGAACTCACTTCGATCCTCCTACCTCTGCTTCCCATGAGCTGGGATTAAAGGTGTGTGCCACCATGCCCAATTTAAATATTATTTACTTGAGAGAGAGAGAATGAGAGAGAGAATATGGGCATGCCAGGGCCTCCTGCTACTGCAAAGGAACTCCAGATGTATGTGCCACTTTGTGCTTCTGGTCTTATGTGGGTACTGGGGAGTTGAACTCAGGTTTTCAAGCTTTACAAGCAAGTGCTTTTAACTACTGAGCCATTTCTCCAGCCCTTCTTATGTTTTTCAAGAACTTTTCTTTAGCTATTCACTTAAAATTCATTTTTAAATGCTATTGATAGACTTATTATTTTTCTTTCTTTTTCTTTTTTCAGAGCTAGCGGGTTTTATTTTAGCCCAGGCTGACCTGGAATGTACTCTATGGCCCCCAGGCTGGCCTCAAGCCCACCTCAGCCTCCCAAGTATCAAGATTAAAGGCATGTGCCACTATGCCTAGCTGCTATTATTATGTGTGTGCACATGTTCATGTGTGCATGTACATGCATGTAGAGGCCAAAAGACAACCTTGGATGTCATCCTTAGGAATGCTGTCCACTTCCTTTTGAGACAGGGTCTCTCATTCACCCTGGAGCTCATCAGTTAGGCTAGATTGGTTGGCCAATGGGTGCCTTCCCAGCTCTAGGATTACAGGCACATGCCATCACAACCAGTATTTTTACATGGTTACTGGGGATTAAACCAGGCCCTCTTGCTTGGGAGGTAAACACTTTACAAACTGAACTATCTTCCCAACACGAAGGATTCATTAAGTTGTTCTTCATCTCAGAGGGCTTAGGTTTGTCTTTCATTTCTGTAGAGTAATTAATGTTCCCTCAGTATGTGAAAAATATTGTTACTTCCTGTGGCCTCTAGTTTCTGATAAGAAATCAGTTGTCATTAAAAGTTTTTTTCCCCAGTAGGCAATACATTTGTCTTTTCTTTCTGCTTTCAATTTTTTTTCTTTGTTGTTAGTTATACAGATGTTTGATTTTTATTTGTGCTGACTGAATTTTGGCCAGATGTTACTTTGGTTGGGGTTTGCTCTGCTATTGAATCCAGGCCTCACACATGTTAAACCTACTCTGCCTCTGGAATCTGTTGTAGGTTTTTGTCCTCTGTAAAATTTGGGAGTTTTAGCCATTATTCTTTCCCATTATTTTTCAGCACTGTACTGGGTTTTTTT